>CATIWQ010041153.1:0-11930 GCA_949673415.1 Euphorbia schlechtendalii
CACACACACACACACACACACACACACACACACACACACACACACACACACACACACACACACACACACACACATATATATATATGTGTGCAATTTTTCATTAAAGCTATTAAGAAGTTCAACTTCAACCTCCTTTACTTGCAGGTCTGAACACACACCTTGAGATATTTAATCAATGTGTTCCATTCTCTAATGTTAAGTTTTCCTCATTGAATTTAACACCTAACATCATATTAGGTGGGAATTGGGTATCTCAACATGAGAGATTTTAGATGGACTTGACCACATTTCCAAAGTCGACTTGTGCACAAGATCTCTTCTTGACCCTTGGATTAAATGATTGGCTAAATTATGCTCAAGTTTTACAAACTTAGATTCTATTGTAGAATCACTCATACAAGTCCGTTTCTTAGACACCCAAGAAATAACACCTCCCCCAAGAAGAAATAGTCATCCACTGGTGGAAAAACTGTCCTCTTCATAAGAAATATAACTAGTATCCGAATAGCCTTCAAAAAATCGAAGGAATCCATTTGATTGCTAACTAGAGAATAATCCTTGAAGTTAACATTATTCAAAATCTTCTCAATATAATGAGATTGAGAAATTGAAATGGCATTGTTCTTCCGCTTAATTCTTATACCAAGAATCACTTCAGCCTCCCCCAAATCCTTCATCTCAAAACTAGATGACAAACTAAAAAATTTCTTTGTTTTATCAACCTGACTTTGGCCAGTACCAAAAATCAACATGGCATCCACATATAAGTAAATCATAATTCCTTTACCAAAAGTATCAAATTTGCTATACCCTTTGTTCGCTTGGTTGATAACAAAACCACTAGACAAAAACACATCATCGAACGTTTGATGTCAAGCTTTTGGTGTTTGTTTTGGTCCATATAGCAATTTTCTTAGCTTGCATACCATATTTTAACAATCTGACATAACAAACCCTTCTAGTTGTTTCATATAAATCTCCTCATTCAATTCACCATTAAGAAATGTAGAGTTTACATCCATTTGATGAATTACAAGGTTTTTCAAATTAATCCACAAATGAAAATTTTATAAAAATTAGAGATAAAATTCACAAACTACCTTATATAATATTAATAAAAAATTTACACAAAATAAATCAAATGCTAACTTTTATGAACTTAAAAAAATTCTGGAAAAATAACCATTAAATCCAAAAAATATGAAAATGGTCGGGTAGGAAAAATTTCGGAGCAAAATGACATTATTCAGAGCCTTAAACATCAAAATATCAAACGGACCAACAAAAGACCGTCACATGGCACTGTAGTTGACTGGTCAAACATGCTTCTACCACGTGTTAGAATCTTCCAAGTTACATGTCAGTAACAACAGAAAAGATGAAAAAACAAATCTCGACGGAATTTGTGATGGAAATTGTTTTCGTCAATAATTCTGAGGATCATTGCAACAGATTTAAATTGTGATGGAAGTTGTTTAATAAAATGGTCTTAAAAACAGTTGTCATCATTGAAACATCACAACTTTTCATCTACCAACGGATTTTGCAATGGATTCAGAATCCATCACAAAATGTAGAAAATTGGTTTTCGATTTTAAATCACTCCGAACACGATTACGGCCTCCAACGAGACCCCTCATAAGGTTTTTCAACATCCCAAGTCCAATGGAGTCGTACTTTTTACCCATAAATGAACGAAGACTCGTCATTACCCTAAAAAATGCGAAAAAATCAACATTTTTCTGCGAAGAAAGTGAAAATGCCCGAAATTGAACATAATCGATTCAAATGCGACTTTGAACATAAAAAATGTAAATTTCTTTCAATTATATACAAAATTACAGAATTATGGCCAAAATGCTCAAAAAACACAATTTTTTCACCATTTTACATACTGAAACCGTAAATTCGACAAAAATTCACGGAAAAACATTCCAAATTTTTTTTAGAATTTCCAGAATAAGGAGAATGAGAACACACATACAAAACACAGAAAATCATTGCAAAAATACCCGCTCAGGGCACCGATGATGAAAATCGAATGAGAACGGATCGAATTCGTACCTTTTTGGTGTTCGAGATTCGAAGAGTGCCGCTATGACACCGTTTGTATGAAAAAATGAGATTGAATCACATTATTTTGAATATCAATTGATTTCCACGACTTCTTTCCACTGAGTCTATGTTCATCATCATTTTCAGAAAATATTAGTTTCAATCTTTGTTGGGGAATTACTGAAAATAACATAGATAATCTCTGAAGTCGTGATAACACTTTCAGATGAAACTAATTTAGTGGTTTTCCCAAATTTTTCAATTGGATAAAATCAGAGTAAAACTCAAGAACTTAGAATGAATTTTTGTTATGAAGAAAAGTGAACCAGATTGCTGAAAACGTTGCCAAAACAACTCGCAGAAGTCGTTGACAATGCCAGGTTTTTATAAGCTTGAAATGAATAGTTACAACGGTTCAAAGAAAAAGCATTGTGAAAAGTCGTGCTCATTCGACCAGTCGCAACGAATCGAAGCAGAAGCATTGCAAAAAGTCGCTCCTCGGACCCTTGTAAACTCAGTATCATAATAGAACTCGAACAAGAGTGCACTCCGCACTCTCATGACTTGTTCGATAAAATATTATGATTTCATCAGTTAACTAGTTGACCCAATTACACTAAAATACCGATACTCACGATGCAACGATGAAAAGCTTCATATCTGTTGAATAAATTCGTAAATTCAATATTTCAAGAAGATATCTGTAAAAAGAAAGATAAATGCAATAATGTTTTTATTAGTTTTATGGGCCAGAATAAGAGACCGAAGAGAAGATATGTTAAATGTATTTGGTGATTTGACTATCATAGCTTGGCGATAATGCTTACAAATTCCACATAAAGAAATGAAAGAAAAATGCAAATATGGTGTTTATTAGCACATAAAAAAAAGAATACATTATTCTCAATCATTTTGTACAAAATATAACGTATTCATATTACAATGGTTACTGTATTCCACGCTTTGTTCTATTTTTCTATAAGTAACCGCGCTTATTAGAAACTTAACGAGGGATAAAAATCCCATCTCTAAGCTTTGTATTGTAGGTCTTTAGATCTAGTAATTTCTTCCCAACTAGACTCTATCCCTTAGACTGTAAAAAAACTATTAATGTAAAGTTGTAACATAAAAATTCCTTACTAAAACCTAATAAAGTTAAAACAACGCACATGAACGACGTTTACACGTATTTTTTTTAAATTAATAATAACATTAATACAGATAAATAAAAAAACCTGTAACATTATATTATACTCGACAACTATATCATGATTAACCAGAGTAAACTAGCTAAAAAGAGTAAAAAATAAAAAATTCCCAAATAATCTAACTAGCTAAAACATCAAACAAATTCACATGCTGTGAGTGCAAATTCTGGTAGAACTGATTTAGGCTTGAAGTCTACGCAAATCTCGCACTTACGAAAAACATCACAACAATTTTCACCAACACGTTGGAACATAAAAACTTCAGCCAAGCAAGGAACAAGTTGAATAGTAGGTAGCACACAATCTAGGGGAGGAAGTGGAGATGGAGCTATGGGCGGTAGTGGTGGCGGGAATATAGGCGGCAATGGTGGTGGAAGTATAGGTGGCAAGGGTGGTGGAACTACTGGTGGAGGTTGTTCAGATGGTGGTGGTGGTGGTTGTAGTGTGGGTGGTGGGGGAATAGGTGATGGTTGTTTGGGTGTTGGTGGTGGGATTATGGGCGGTGGGGGCGATTGTGGAGGTACAGGTGGAGGAATTTGAGGAGGAAATAATGGTGGTAGGGGTGGTGGAAGTAGGGGCGGCAACGGTGGAAATAAAGATGATGGTGGTGGGATTGTAGGCGATGGTTGAATTGGTGGGGGTGGGGGTTGCGGAATAAGTGGTGGAAATAATGGTGGAATGAGTGGTGGAAGTAGGGGCGGCAATGGTGGAAATATGGGTGGTGGTGGTGGAGCTTGAGGAGGTGGAAATGCAGGCGATGGCTGTTTGGGTGGTGGTGGAAGCAAGGGCGGTAGAGGAGGCGGAAGCAAGGGCGGTAGAGGAGGCAATGGTGGAAATAAGGATGGTGGTAAGGGTGGTGGAAGCAAGGGGGGTAGAGGAGGAAATAGGGATGATGGCGGTGGTTGTCCGGGTGGTGGCGGTGATGGCAAAGGTGTAGGCCATGGAATGGGAGGTGGAAGCAAAGGTGGTAGGGGTGGCAATGGTGGGAAGGGTGGTGGAAGTAAGGGTGGCAATGGTGGAAAAAGGGATGCTGGTGGTAGAATTTGAGGAGGTGGTGGCTGTTTGGGTGGCGGCGGCGGAGGTACAAGCCATGGAATTGGAGGTGGAAGCAAGGGCGGTAGAGGGGGAAATAGGGATGATGGCGGTGGTTGTCCGGGTGGTGGCGGTGATGGCAAAGGTATAGGCCATGGAATTGGAGGTGGAAGCAAAGGTGGTAGAGGTGACAATGGTGGTGGAAGTAAGGGTGGCAATGGTGGAAAAAGGGATGATGGTGGTAGAATTTGAGGAGTTGGTGGTTGTTTGGGTGGCGGCGGCGGCGGAGGTACAAGCCATGGAATTGGAGGTGGAAGCAAAGGCGGTAGAGGGGGAAATAGGAATGGTGGCGGTGGTTGTCCAGGTGGTGGCGGTGATGGCAAAGGTGTAGGCAATGGAATAGGAGGTGGGAGCCAAGGCGGTACGGGTGACCATGGCGGTGGAAGTAAGGGTTGATATGGTGGTAAGGGTGGTGGAAATAGGGGTTGAAATGGTGGAAATAAAGAAGGTAATATCAAATATTTACCATTTTGTAGGTCTTGTTGATGAGCATTTTGAGAAGGCGACAATTGATTTGGAGACAGATTTTTAGCATCAACTATAGCAAAAATAGACAACATCAATAGAAATAATGATGAAACCTTCTTCATTCTTACCATATTCACTCGCCAATTGACAAACATTGGTTTGATAACATTGAGAATAGGTTAGGTATTTATAATATTACGTGAATAATTAAAGTTTAACATATGTTATTCTTTACCTATTAGCTAATTGAAATCATATTGGTTATCTTGGGGCGGCACAAGTTAAACTTGGAATTGCCCAAAAACCGTATGTATAGTGATTTTTGACTGTCCAATTTTTGGCAGCTTTTGAAGCATTTTTAGTTCCTTGTCTATCACAAATTGTCTTCACACATAGGAAGGAATAGATATCAATTTGAAAATGCACTTTTAATAGCTTGTCTAACTCATCTTTTCTTTATAATGTGGCACTATGTGTCATCTCAAATTGTAGATAATGTCTATTTTATTGTCTAGATGTTGATAACCAAAATAGACATTGTCTACAATAAATACTATTTAAAATGGAATAAACAATCTGCCATTCCTATCTTATAAATAGACATTGTCTATTTTTAAGACTATTACCACATCATCAAAATGAACTTCTATTCCATATACCACCTAGACTTGAAATCCACAAACTATTAAAGATGCTCTAAGTCAAACTGATTTCTATTAAAATTTTGCGTCTGATTGGAAATAGCCTTTACGTTACCTTGAAACGGAATAAATCATCAGTCCGATATTGAGTGTCTCCAAGTATATCCTCATTTAACTTTTTATATGTGAATGATACGTGACATTTATATTTGACATGTGACATTGAAGGAAGTTAAGTGATTCATATTTATCAAATCGAGGACAGTATCAGGTTTTTTTGTAAGTTGAAGTTGATCTCTTATTTTTTTTGTTAAATTAAGAGGGTAACGATGCATTTAACATTCTAACAATCAAATTAAAGATAACTAACAATAAGGACAAGCACCAATAAAATATATTCTTTAATTGAACAAATTGATATTTTTTTTTATAAGAAATATAAACAATAACAATAAAAACAATTACCTCATGCTTAACATTAGGAATGCTAATGAACCGAACCGAGATTGAACATGTCTGGGCTCGGCTCGAAGCTCGTTGAAGTTAAAATATTATAAGTTAGTTCGAGTTCGTGAAAAGCTCGGCTCGAGCTTGCGAGCTTAAATGAACCTCATTAATCCGTTTAAATTTTTGACTATTTTTTTAGACCACAACAAAATAAAAATTCAAATATATAATTATTGAACTATTTTAAATATAAAATATAGTTTGAACCAAATATTTGATTACAAAGAATCAACAATTAAATCATCTACTCCGAAGAAATTGGAAGGATGTTTTCTTTTGGATCATCATTACCCTGCAAATAAGCAGAAAATGTTGTTGAATCATTATGTTAAGAGCAATTATTATGCATTAGCAATTGTTACTCACAAATCATATTATTTCATTGCCGGTTTATTCAAATAAAAAAATCCAGCCATTTTATTAATTTTATGAATATACAACCATCGATCAAACACATGCAACACAATATATAGTTTCTAGTTAGTCTTATGCTTATTATTTTGAACACAAAACACAATAATATAAACTACAAAAACCGAATTTAAATTGTCCCCAAGGATAAAAAAATAAGATGCCAAAGAGTAAATAAATGAAAAAGGCACTCGTATTAAAAGTCTGGAACTCTGTCTCTGTATCACTGTAGAGTTAAGATGCTTTTACGCATGCGATGAATTTCTTATCAAATACAACAGTGATGCTGCATGCAATGAAATTGAAATGGGAAAGTTGAGGTGGAAAAAATATTATGTATTAAATAGAAAAGATATACAAACACAATCATTTGTGCCGAATTTTAAAAACCTTGGTTTGCCTTGTTCATATCTTGAACCAATCTGGAAATCAAGTCGAGTTTTATCGAATCGAGCTCTGACCTAGCTCTAATCGAGTTGAATTTCAAACTGTTTGTGAATCACTGGGCTTGTTAACATCACTATTTAAAACTACTGATGCTTGATACAAAAGAAATTAGAAGAATTTGTGAAATGGCATGCCAATTACCAATTTATATACTGACTTATTAGGGTGTACATGTATATCTTAAGATTCGAATATTATAATTGAATTGTTTTGATTTGTTAAATTTTCTTTTATATATTAAATTTTTTTGATATTCAGTAAAAACTCATTGGATCACTATAACCTATGAGGCCATGAATAACGTTAAATTTAAAGAAAGATTGCTATATTATGACTACGAAAATAATGATATGAAAAATTAAAGTTCTATAAAAGAAATATTCAGTAAAAACTCATTCGATCATTAAAACCTATGAGGCTATGAACAATGTTAAATTTAAAGAAAGATTACTAAATTATGATTACGAAAATAATGATATGAAAAATTAAAGCTCTATAAAAGAAATAGAAAGTGAGGTTCTTTCAGGAGATGAGACCAATGCACCATCTTTTATTTAAATCCTAATAATTATTATTTTTCATTAAAATCGATCTACTTTTCACTTTCAGTTGCTTTTCCCCTCAAAATTGATTGAGTATTATCTTCTAGATTTTCAACTTTTTTATGGAAATGAAAACGATTTGCAATTTGAAGAAAGCAATTCAATTATTAAATTCTTAATTATCTTGAAATAAATCTAATGTCAACAATTAAAATAGCAGTGGATGAAAATATGTCACATGTTTACACTTCTAAATTTTCGAGTAAATATACCCCTCTACTATACTGGCTCCTTAAAGTCCTTTTGGGTAGATTGTAAGGGGTGGAAAAATGCGTTGCAAGTTGCAACTCAACATTCAATTGATATACAGATTTTGGCTTAAAATCATTAATAGTATATGAACTTTACATATACTAACATAATGGTACATGAATTTCAAAACTTAACATAACGGTATACAAACTTGTGATTTTACTAAAATAATATTCAAAAATACACATTTACCCTTGAATTTACATTAATCGTGTCTATAAAATTTTTATATTCCACTATTTCCCGTCTTAAAGCTTGAGCTTATTAGACCTGATATGCTATCCAGAAAAGATGGAGCCACGCTAGGAGCAATTGCTAAAGAGCACGATTCTTCTAATTTCAGACACAACACAGCCCACAAATTGCAATCATGAATATGCAACCACGTATACGCCCCATTTCCTACAATCATAAATCTTAATTCTTAACACCTAAAAAGGAAATTAACAACATCACAATCAAGATTATAATAATAACTTTCGAAATTAACCCGCAATTTGAACTACTTATACAAGATTTTTCCTATCGATAAATTTTTTTGAAAAACCCCCGGAAAGACGATGTGTCTAACCGAGAGCTAAAATGTTGAGACGAGAGCAAATTTTAGGGGCATATATCGATAAAATTTTCTAGAACCCAAGTTAATAGTACCTTACAGTATTCAAAAGTTTTGGTGATAGCAATCAATATGGGATAGTAAAAGTTAGTTGAGCACTGAGAATACTTTTACTTAGTGTAGGAAAAGCCAAGTGTGCTCTGAGTACTATATAGTATAAGTTATCATCACTCAGGTCAGGCTAAGTTACAATATTACTTATCCAAAAGTAATTGTTTTTGCGGCGCTAATAATTATCATGACAAGTATGCTACTAACCACGTCTGTGAAGGAAAAAAAATATTCCTTTGTTATATTTCAGAAGAAAAAGAAGCTAAAATTAATAGAGATTCTTGTGATCCTCACAACATTAAACGTGGCTGTACATAGTGTCAGAAATTACTCATTAGAATCAGAGAATAAGGAATGATCCCGTGAATTACGTCGCGTATCAAAGATTTTCGCGCATATCTCGCAACGTTATCAAAGTCATCCAACAAAAAGACGCCACGTTGCCTGAAGCGCAAATCTCTCAAAGATCCAGATTGCTTCAAGAAAAACGAGAATTTGGAAATGGAAACAAATTGCACCACAACGTTCAATTCCTATTTCTAAACATCCTGAAATCTATTTAATTGAAATGAGAAATTGATAATTTGCGATATCCTTAAAGTTTGCAACGATTACTTCTCAGAAATTTACAGTATAAATAGAAGATTGAAGCAGACGTTCAAACTTGGTGAATCACCTTGAATTTCCTAAGAGCAAAACCTTGTGAAAATCTTCTCCGCTTTCAAGAAATTCATCAGCAAGCAATCTGCAAACAATCAATAGATTTATTAGTTTGTAATAGAGAGAATCACTCATAATATTAACCTTGTAAGGATTCAACGTATTATAAGTTGAATTCAGTTCGCTATATCTTATTAATCTTGAGTGTTAGTTTGGAAAGGGTACCCAAACTGAGTTTGAGCGGTAGTTAGAAAGGAGGAATTTTCTGTAATAGAGTCTACCCACTGTAAAGGCTTCTTCGCCTATTGAAGGAACGAAACACTAGTGGATTAAAGCTCGGAGACGGTATCCGGGGATTGGAGGTAGGCTAGGGGCCGAACTAGGATAAAATCTCAGGTGTAATCGTTCTAACTCTAAGCGATTAGCTTCATCAGCTTCTTGCTCATTCATCTGTCTCATATCATTTATTTGCTTATTATCCAACTCGCACTAAGTAATCTTTACTCAGTTAAAGATTGAAGATAAACTATGCCAGCTGAGCTGAGCAGTTTATACATTTTTATATCGTACTCAGCACACATTTAAAAACCATACTGAGTTAACTTAAATCGAAAAAGGTCTACAAAGTAACCCAGTTTACGCATTCACCCCCCTTTGCTATTGTTATTAACTAGTTTACGGACCAACAAGTGATATCAGAGCAGTTGCTCAACTTTAAGACTAATCGTCTTGAGTCAAATCCTTAAATGGCATACAATAACTTCAGCTCGGGTTCTGGTCAGACGGTTCTTCTGAAGGAGGGAATCTTTGTTACCAGACCTCCTCTATTTGATGGTAATCACTATACATTCTGGAAGAATCGTATGAAGAACTTCATCCAGTCTCAAAGTATGCAGGCCTGGCTCGCAATTGAGCTTGGCCTTAGAGTTGCTACTAAGGTCAGGAATGGTGTGCGTGTACCTGTAGATCCAGAGGACTACAATGACGCTGATATGAGGCTTCTCAAAGAGAACGCCACATTTATTAATTTTTTACACTGTGCGCTTGATCTTACAGAATTTAACAGGGTCTCAGGATGTGAAACAGCATAGGAAATCTAGAAGAAGCTGGAGATTACCTACGAGGGGACAGACAAGGTCAAGGAGTTGAAGATAAATCTCATGTTGAGAGAGTATGGGATGTTCTCGATGGCTGCCAATGAAGGTATTCAGAGTATGAATACCTTGTTCATTAATATTGTCAATGAACTAAAACGACATGGAAAAGAATTCAGTGAGGAAGAGCTGGTCAAGAAAATTCTCTGCATTCTCATAGTGGAGTGGGATTCCAAGAAGAGTGCAATCGAGGAAGCTCACAACCATAAGACCTACAGCTATGATGAGCTGATAGGCTCCTTGCTGACTCATGAGATGTCATTGAGAAAGTACTCAAATGACTCCAAGAGAAATCGAGGCAAGGAAAGTAAAGCCATTATTCTCATCAAAGTAGACTCATCTGACTAGTCCACCAGTTACGACTTTGATGAAAAAATGGCTCTTCTTACAAGGCGCTTCAAACGCTTTCTAAAGAAGGATGGGAAGTTCAACAATAAGAAGTTTCCCAATAAAATCAAGTCAACTCGGCAGCGACGTGGAGCTGAGGAAGGACTAAGGAAAGAGCTTAATAAGGATATTAAGTGCTTCGAGTGTGGAGAGAAAGGCCACATCCAGTCAATCTGTCAAAGGCAAAGAAGGGTAGATTCAAGAAGAGATTCCCCAAGAAGAATGAAGCTCTTGCTGTTACTTGGAGTGATTTAGAAGAATCTTCATCTTCTGATGAAGAAGCCACCGATTCAGCCAATCTCTACTTGATGGCTATCGAAAGTCAAGGCGAAGACTCACCATGTTCGCCACTTTTCCACTGATAAGTTTAATAACTTAATGGTTCTAAAAACTTGTTCGTGAGACTTGGCTATAATTGTTTAGTAAGGCTTATCCTCAATAATAATGCTAAAAACTTGTTCACGAAAAATGTAGGTGTTGTCAATACCCCTTATCACATAGAAAAATGATGAATAACTGCAAGTATACAGTTGCGATATAGTTTTAAAAGATATCGAACCCACAGGGAAGGAACCTGGTCTAAGGATCAACATGGAAAGACAAAGTAAAAGAAAATAAAAATAGTTTTTAGATTTTTGGATAGGAAGATTAGAATGAAAAGTTGAGTAAATATAGATGTGATAGATGAGAGACTCTAAAAACATAGATTTTCACTACGAACAAGTATAGCAGAGAAAACATGCAAGTTCAACAAAGATGTTACGATGCGCTAGGCTAATCTAACAAACCCGGTTCAACACACTCAGATGTTTAATGATTCACCGTAGAGCAACACATGAAATAACTTTTCTAATCCTAGCGCAAACGAGATAAGACTATTATATAAACCTGGACAACGTCAATACTATGCTTAGTACGGTTCGCTCTCACATAGCCACATTTAGCAAGTTACCATTCCAAAAATGTTGGCTCACTAAACAGCGTTACATCACAGATCCAGTGATTATACACGATACTGTTAACCCCGAAACTACTCTTAAAATTAACGCCAACACATATAACTTGATTAACATAAAAGACTTAGCAGGAAATACGCATTATGACACATAGACATATCATAAACTTTGAAATAGAAAGTATAAGTAGAAAGTAAAGCAAAGTTGTAACGTATGCAAGTGAAAGCTAAAGTTGATCAAACCGTATCCACTCTTTAATGGGAGTCGTCAATTCTCGCATATAACTTGATTAATATAAAAGACTTAACATGAAATACGCATTATGACACATAGACATATCATAAACTTCGAAATAGAAAGTATAAGTAGAAAGCAAAGTAAGTTGTAAGGAATGCAAGTGAAAGCTAAAGTTGATCAAACCGT
>CATIWQ010041160.1:0-54964 GCA_949673415.1 Euphorbia schlechtendalii
CACAAATAAGCAAGTCCTACCAAGAAGCTAAACCATGTCTTTCCACACAAAAAATTACCCAAAGCGATAAATCATCTCTATTACGAAGATGCCAAAGCCACTTGAGAAGAAGACTACAATTTGTTAGTTTGAAATTTCCGATGGATAGACCACCTAGGTGCTTTGATAGATTTATCGTATCCCAACTCACTTTGAATAAACCATAGCTTGTCGCGTCTCCTCTCCATAAAAAATTCCGCATTATACTTACCAACTTATTTTCTACCGCTACCAGAAAAGGGGATCCTATCAACTTGTTTCGACCTAAGATAATAAGCTCATGAGCTTGGTCTTACTTCACCGTCGGAAAGAAGATTTTTATCGACAAGTTGAACTCATATGTAGCTCTCTTCTTTTTAGGTTTTTGGTGTGAAGCAAAGTCAAAACAAAATACCCAACAATCATTATCTCTCTCTGAAAAGGAGGGGATCCAGCCACACCTTCCAGTACGGCTACCTTGTTACGACTTCACTCCAGTCACTAGCCCTACCTTCGGTATCCCTCTCCTTATGGTTAAGGTAACGACTTAGAGAGCATGTAAATCGGAATTGATGCGAGCATCGATTTAACCAAAACTTCCCTACCCGCATAAGAAAGGCACTTTCCTTTCCAAGAAGCCAAACGAGGCTGAAATTTTCCACTTAATGCATCCTAATTCCCACAATTTAAGCGCTTGTAGCTCAAAGGAGTCCCAAGGAATTGAACAGGGAATTTCTCGACTTTGCATCCTAGTTTAGATGCACATGATCAGATGGTGGGGTCATCCACATTTATTCCGATTAATGGATCACTTCGAAAGCAACAAAGGAGCATTCATGTATATTTCGGTTCCTAACAAAGGCAAGTTGATTTCCCGAAATCAAGGAAGGAAAAACCACCTTTAAATGCGTCGATAATAGCTTCATGACCACCTTGTAAACCCCATAGATTAAAGCAATAGGTCTGAAATTTTGAATCCAACAACTTCCCGGAACCTTTGGAATAAGCACCATGAACGACGTTTTAATTGATGATGGGACAGAACCCGATTCATGGAAATTGCTGAATAATTCTATGAAGTCCTCTTTCAAAAAGTCCCAAGCTCATTTATAGAAAAAGTTATTGAAGCCGTTCGGTCCCGGTGATTTATTTTTATGGCATGAGCAAACCGCATCCCAAATTTCCTTCTCCGAAAATATATCCATCAATGAGCAATTATCATTTTCAAAAACTCGAGCAAACCCAAGCTTTCGAAGTGAGAATAGTATAGTTTGTAGGGCTGCAAATAATTCTGAAAAAAATTAGTAATTAGCGTAGTAATTTCTCCCAAATCAAAAGAGACCAAGCCGTTTAACTCAAGACACAATAAAAGGTTATTCCTAAAACGAGCGAATGCAATTCTATGAAAAAAAATTATGTTGTTGTCTCCAAGAAGCGTCCATTTGACTCTTGATTGTTGATGATGAATGTTTTCCAAATGGAGTCTATTACAGTGGAGGGCTGATTTTAAAGAGTGCAAAACCGAAGATGTCGAGCTGTCAATAGGCCGAATGTAAGAGCTGTCCATCAAGAACAGAATCTGTTGTTCTAAATCTGAAATTTCTTGTTGCAAGTTGCCGAAATTAGATCTATGCCATGATCCAATAGCCTTGCTTAAAATCTTCAATCCAAAAGAGAAGTCATGGTTTTGATATTTTCTACCAATAAACGTCCATTTATTTTGGATGAAAGGGAGAAAATCTATGTGATCCCACCACCAATTGAGAGACCTAAGTTCGGTGAAGATTGGCTTTGGAACAAGATTTGAAAATGATCCGATATACTCGTGTCTAAGGTTCTAATTGATAGAGATGACCATCTATCCGAAATAGCTCCCGAAACTAACACTCTATCAATCCAAGAAAAGGATCTCGAATTATGCCACACGTAATCCCCTTCCTTCCAAAGGGATATCTTGGAGTTCACAGTTGTTGATAAGTTCATGAAAGCATATCAAGGAAGGTGATGTCATCCCACTCAATCTTTCATTCGCATGAAACACCTTATTAAAGTCACCATAAAAACATTATCAATGTGTAAAATAATCAGAATCAATTTAAGCCACATAGTTCTCCTTTCATTCCAATTCGTTGAACCATACAAAGCGACCACATAAAAATCCAATACTCCCAAAATAAATTTAAAGCGAATAATCATCCAATGACTAAAGAGCTTTGTTCCATATAATTACCAAACCTCTCGACAACCCATTGGAGCTAATGTAATTGGAAGTGAAATCATTATGACTCCATAATTTTTGAAGCATAATATTTAAAACTAAATCAACTTTCGTATCAAGCAAGACCATAAAATGCAAATTATACTTCTGGGAACATGAAAAAAATGAAATTTTGCTTCAAACTATTAGAATACCACCTTGACAATTGCAACTAACAAAGGACAAAGACATTAAAAATAGTTGGAAAAACCTTGATAAAGCAACTCCTTTATGATCCCAAGAGGGCCTCTATTGCGTTAATGATAAAAGATTTCGAGCTTTCCTTAAACAGTTCGAGCCTAAATCCATTGGACCAAGTGAGAAGAGCTTCGCTAAGCCTTTGAGAGTGTGCTTGTAAGAACAAACGATTTATGTTTTGTATATTTGGGTCCGAGGAGTAAGATGATGATTGACTCATTTCCGGAATCGCGGTTGAGCTGTCATCATGGGCAGCAGCCATCTTCGATGAAGTTATTGTTTTAGACCCACCGGCAGTAGGGGCAGGTATAGAACTTCCTAACTTTAATCTCGAAAGTGACCTAGTTTCAGCCTTCCCTTTAGAAGATAAACCCTCCCATCTCTCGTCTTCCGACACATAAGCTGAGTTTGATGAGTGAGTACCAAAATCATTGCAATTCCAGCATGCCGTGAGCTGTAAAATTATAGCATTAACATAAAAGAACACCTCACCAATGGACAAGTTGATGGTTGAGTCAATTGATTTGCATGAGATGCTCATTATACATGACACTACGTTTAAACGATCCGAACAACTAAAGTTGTAATCAATTGACATAAGGTTACCTATCACACCCGCGGCATCCTTCATCAAACTTTCTGTAACAATGGTAGGTGGGATACCTTGAAAATCCACACTGCAAAGTTGCTTCGAGGGAATGAAATCCATCGAGTAGGGGTGTACCTCAGAGAAAAGATCTTGTAGGGGTAACCAATCTCCTTCTTGAAATCTTGACACTGCATCTTCCGAGGAAAAGGAGTTCACTACCAGGTCTCCACTTGCCGGTGCAATAAAGTTAATTACAAAATTCCTCTTCCGAATTAGAGAGTAAAGGTCAGGAATTACAATAAGCTTCCTCACTTTTGCGAAACATGAGAGATGAATCCAATCCGCTTTCTCCACTTCTTTATTCAATTTCAAATAGATAAGCTTCTTCGATTGTGCAACCACTTCCACATATGATCGAGAATCTCTCGAGGAGGGTGAGAAAACATGTTTCGTGGCCATTGCTGACAGGGATGACTTCGATGGAAGGCTCACTTTACTAACCACCATGCGCTTACCATACCTAGCAATAAAAGCTCGAAGTTTAAATTGTCCGATCGCAATTGCATTTAAATGGTATAAAGCTTCATGAATCGGGATCGATCCTTCTAGGGTGAGAAAACCAAAACATTGATTTCTAGCGTTCCTTTTTTTCGATATATAAACGTTGTCGATCACTCCAAACTTCAAGAATATACTCTTCATGGAATTCTTATCGTGAGAAACCAGAAAGTTATGGAAATAGATTTGGGTTGGTGTAGTTTTTGATGGGGCTGTATTTGGGTGGCTGAGGTTGGGGTTTGCTGTCGAAGGAATCCGGCTGGAAAGGGATGGCCGATGGGGTGGTTAGGGTGAGTTACTGATTACCGGCAAGGAGGCGAGGTGCAGGTCGACGATGGCCAGGGTTGCGCAGGTTCTTCGCCGACGCAGGTTCTCCATGTCAGCGGTAGGTTAATATACGATCATTATTAACTCACTAGTTAATCCCTCTCTTGGATATCTTCTAATATTGTTGGTATTTAAGCTAAATATAACTACCAAAATCACAATCAATTAAGAGATTTGTAGACTTACTCTTTAAACCATAGATGGTAGCTGGTTTCTATACTATATTTTAATATTGCACTTGGTTGAATTTGTTAATTTAGTCCCTATATTTGATTATGGAAAATTTAGAGCCAGTATTAGCAAACCCAATTTGTTGTTCAGAAATTATTCAAAAACAATATGTTCTACTTTGTTTCCTAACCTGATTAGCTTGATGTTAGCTATTGTTGTTGATTTATCTGCTAATTACTTTTACTCTTTAATATAATTAAAAATAACTGTAACTAATTACTTAGAATTATTGTTTGACATCGAAAAAGCAAAAAGCAGTTATTAAAGAATTTCTCCAATACCGTCATTCCATGGTCAACTAACTCAATTAATGTGATTGCTCTTAAACCATAAATCCAAAATTATTTATAAATAAGTAATTTTCCAATCAACAAACACAAAAGCTAAAATACTAAAAAAACAATCAATCATTATCCAATTAAACTTCTAAGTAGGAGTAAATTGATTAGGATAAAAGTTGAAACTAATTAAAACCACAAAAGAGTGCAGTTTAAGACAAGTTTTAATTGATTATGGGATCGATTTTCATTTTATTTGGAAATGATTGCTTTTACAAACTCTTTGTTGTTTTGGTCTTCTTTGATTTAGAAATGTGTAGTGGAACAAAGAGTGTCGACTCAGTAACATTATGTGCCTATTCTAACCCTCCATTGACCCCATAAACCAATTGCAATCATACCATTGATTCTTCTATACATATCCAATTTTTTTTAAAAAAAAAAAACTCCGGAGGAACATTATATCCTTTCTTTGGAAAAAGATTGGAATGGGTGAAAATTTCGGGGTAAACGTCCTAACTAGGTTGACACGTTTGCTTGCCTACAAAACTTTCTATACATATCCAAACTTTAAATGCAACCTAGGAAAAAGCAAGGCATTTTTTTTATTACATTTGTACATAAATTTACAAATAAACAAAGGCTTATTTAATCTACTTCGGTGTGGTTCAAACTTGTAATCTTTTCTAGCCATAATAAAGCACTCAACCACCTAAAGTAGCCTTCGGCCACATGAAAAATGGGCAACTACAACGACAATAAGAAAATAAAACGAGATGATATATAAGGGAATGTTTTATATTTGTACCATCTTCAGTACCTTTGTTTTTGTTAAGGAGTTTATATTTATACCCTTCAATACCTTTGTTTTTGTGAAGACTTGGTATAGCTAGATTTGGATTTCATATCGATTTCTAGTTAACGTGGCCCAACAATGTCTATTTTGTTATAAATAAAATGAATCAATGAGGATATACATTACATGAATACATAGAAAAGTAAAATATAACAAATATGAATAGAAAGTAACATAAAATTCTCTTATAATAATTCTTTGTACAACAAACCTATATTTATAGGTAAATGTTAAGTACTTGTAGAGACACAAGTTACATACATTAATATAAATAAATGGTGGAGGGTTAATGGATATCAATTCTATATATGTTACATATTTAACTTTATTAATAAATAATTTTTGTCAAATTTTTTTTTATTGAAATTGAAGAGGAAGAGACGTCGAGAGATGACACCCAGCAGACGAGACCACCAACTCTACTTTATTAAAAGGAAAAGGAAAAAATTACGAACTAAACAATGCTGAAAATAAAGCTATATGAACCGAAACATGATTCAGCCACTCAAATCATAAAAAAATAAACTAGAGGCAAAAGTTGGAATTGAGTTCCACCTAGACAGCCATGTCAGGCTAGGGGATCAACCACATAATTTCCTTCTCTGAAGATATGAGTTACGACCACGCACGTATCCGACATTTGATGCAGACTTGTCATCCAATCCAATCTAACATTCCAAGGAATCGATAGATTGCGGCTGCTGTAAAGGGAATCAGCTCTCCAGCCAAAGACCCATCCAACCTTTCCCATGAGCGAGATTTATAGCCTTAATTGCAGAGATGACCTCGACTAAAAAACAAATGAAAACTTGAGATCAAATAAGAAGCAGCCCTTATAATGACTTAGAATCACGAAAACATTCCATCACGCCTTGCTGAATAAGGTTATCCCAAGACCGAAGCATTAGTGCTAACTTATCCCATTGTCTAACCCCCTCTAGCATTATAAATAACCACTTATCCCATTCTTCATAAGTATAGATATATGAGCAGTAGACCATAAATTTTGAATCCGACCCTTCAAAATGTCACTAAAACCAAAGGCTCTCAAGACTTGTAAAATGAAAGAACAACTCATCGTGTCAAACGCTTTCTTAATGTCGATGTTCAACTCAACCATCCCACCAAAACATATTTATACCTTCAGAATTCGTTGCAATACAATTATGAATGTTGCGACCCTTGATAAAACCGAACTATGGTTTGGAGCTGATACGAGCAGCTATCACTAACAACCTATCAGCTAGTATTTTTGTAACGGCATTGTAGCAGAAATTACTAATAATAATTGGATGATAATCCTCAATTGAAACAACATTCTCCTTCTTCGGAATGAGCGTTCCCATATTCAAATTCAAGCTCGTGTATACCTATCCATTGTCAAAGAACCAATGAACAACCTTGAAAACATCGATGCACACAATATCCCAAAAGGTTTGGAAAAAAATGCCTGTGATTCCTTCCGGTCCTAGAGTCGGGTCCAAGCTATAAACCGAAGCCTTAATTTACTCATAGAAACGCAAAACATGGCAGAAATTTCTTGTTGGTCAGTACAAATATCATCCTCAATTTGAAGTGCATGCAAACCAACGATGACACTGCAATTTTCCATGCAATGACAAAATTTCTATATTCCTGTCACCCGACGTCAACCAATTTAACTTGGTTCTTTTCTTCTAAATAAATTTCCTTTTCTAACAACGCGGTTTGTAAATTCGAATGGGCGTCAAGTTCCTTCTGATGGAAGAAAAAATAAATATACAATATATCTGTCTGTTTATTAATGGATATAAAATTTGCGCAAATATGCTTCGAGTAAATAAATATCACCCCACTCGAATCTATGTATATTGAATTTGTGACATCTAGTATCATAAATTCAGTTGTAACAACTGATATAAGACATTACTACAATTAACTAATCTAAAGTTACCCTATCGAACACGATATATATGTCTACAAACATCTCTAATGTGTTATTTCTACTTATGTTTGTCTTGAAAAAATTTTACCTTATACTTAATTTAAGTATACATGTAAACCAATAATAATATGATTAAATATAAAATATATGAAATATGATAATCTTAATCTTATGTTTGACAACAATCGAATGGGCATTACGCGTCATAGTTGTTCCTCAAATGTAAAAACTGTACAAGTTCATCATTTAAGACGACTTTTGCAGTGCTATTTTATTTGATATTTCTAGCCAAAGAAATACTGTCTTCTAAGTTAAGTTGATTTAATTTTACGGGAATTTTATATATAGCATAAGATTTAAATTATCTTCATTAGCTAAAATAAAATTATAAAATAATGTATAGAATAACGGAAAGGTGCATGATTTACAAAATACATTTACAAAAAATTCATAAGACACTACAAAAAAATTATATTAGCAAAAGAAAACTACATCAAATTTTAGTTGCAATAATTAGCAATAATATGCAGCAACTACTTGTTTTTCTCGTAAATAAATGAGCTTTTTATAGCAATGTTATTTAGCATTTTTCTAAATAGGCATTCTGTTAGGAAAAAAGCTGTTACATATTATTTCTCTAAAGTTGTGACATAATAATTTTGCAACCAAAATTCTATATTATTTTGATGCAAAATGTATTTTAATATAAATTTGAATTATTTTTACTGCTAACTAAGTTTTTTGTCAACAAAACTTGTTTTACTGTAGTAAATTATTTTCCTGCCGTATCTAACAGTTTTTGCTGTGTATAGAAATATGTATTGTGGCGTTTAATTAGTAGACATGCACGTGCCTTTGATAACCTTTGAAAAATTCAATAGGAAATTGAATAATATTGATTTTATTAAGAGCTTGAAAAGATCCATTGTCAATATATTTATTAGGTTCGCACACAATTATGTGGTACACATATGTATGTATTTCGGATGCATTAAATTAGTTTTGAATATTATGCATATATCATTTTTTATCTATATTGTATTTATCCATTGTACGTTTTAGCAATACTTCTCATTATTGGAATTGGCTGGCAATATGGAATAAGTCTTCAAATGTTTGATTATAACCCTATATTATATGGTCCCATTAATTAAGTTTCAAACAGGTAGCAAAATACATAAATTTGTAAGAGGAAAACATAAAACTAATATAAACAAAAAAGTATTAGGGTTACTCAGGTTGGCTAAATGGTTCGAAGCGAGCTTCGTAACAAGTCCGATCCGTCTTATATTTCAAATTTCATGTCTGAGTCAAGTCCGCATAAATAATGATTTTACAAGCCCTCGTATATACACCCATACATATGCAAAATAATCCGAATAACTACCAAACATATTTTAATTCCACAATAGTTATAAGAAATATTACTAGAACAAGTATTGAACTGTCTCATATGTATGATCTTTTTTATTTTATTAAATAATTTTTATGCAATAACACATGTAAATTTATTAAGATTTCTTTAATGTCGCTCGAGTTTGCATATTTGGCATGAGGTGCTGAATTGGTTGGCCATTCCGATGTCAGTTCTAAGCACTCTTATTGGTTTCTTTTGCTCTTAGCAAGTGCTACTCTGACCGGGAAAGAGTTACGACTTCGGGACGTCTCTATGGTTCATCATAACTTGGTCCTTGTGGAAGAGGCAGAATAAATTTGTTTTCAAAGGTGTGTTTGATCCAACCGACATCTTTCTCTCGAGTATTCATTTAAGTTGGTTCATCTTTCATTATAATAGACGTAGCTTATGTTCTCGATCTCGAACTTGTTTGTTAATTCGAGACTTTTGCTTAGTAACTAAGTTGTCATTCTCTCATTGAGAATTGCAGCTCACTTATTATTATCAATAAAGGTTTGGCCTTGTTACGTCATTAGTCTTAGGGGTGCCAACCTAGTTAGGTGCCCGATGCTAGCGGTTGTCAACAGTCCTTTTCTCTTCAAAAAAAAATTAGTAAGATAATAATTGGAATTTATCCACAAATTGTTTTCTTTTCAGACTTAGTACATACTTTTGATATTAATTGGGGTTATCTCACATCAGAAATAATCAATGAATATGACTGAAATATAAGTGGTGAAGACTGGGTCCTTAATACAAGTCAATTAATTTTATGTTAGTTGAGTTAAATGAACTCAACCTCACTTGTATATTCATTCAATCTATCGAGTCACCACTCTCCAGGTCTACGGATCCTCTACATGGTATAAGAGTGAAGAAAGGTCTGATAGCCAAAAAGATCTTATTTTCGAGTTTAAGGTCCTAGTGAGTTTGGGCTAGCAAATAGACTAGGCTCGTTAATGACCTTGAACCTCGAGAAGAGATAAGACAATGAATGCTTAACACGTGACAGCTAGTCCAGACTCGGTTGCATTTGATGAAGAGTGTTGGAAATGTTGAGGTTACCCCACATCGAAAATGATCAATGAATACGAGACATATAAGTGGTGAAGATTGAGCTTAAATACAAGTCAATTAATTTTATATTAGATGACTCAACCCCACTTGTATGCTCACTCAATCCATCGAGCCTACACACTCAAGGCCGCGGTTTTCCTACAAATACGAGGTCCATTCAAAAATTTTAAAATGTTGTGGCTTCGCCACTGAAGCCCGGTAGCGGATTCAGGCCCGTAAATAGTTCTAGGGTTAATGAACAGTGAAAAAGGGACCTAAATAATTAGTGATGACTAATGAGTAGGGACAATGGCAGCTAAGTAGAAAGTGTGACATGTCTAATTAGTGGAGGCATAAAAGTGTCTAATTTAAGAGGATGCTTTCCTACTATATCTCTTTATGAAACAAAATCAATCAATCTATCAATTCAACATTTACATATAAATAGGATATTAAACCTATGATTATTCCTGCCCATATTTTCCTTAACATATTTTTTCTTTAATTTCCGTACTATTTGTTTGTTTTACAATTTGAGCATCCTCAAGACCAGACATTCTAAGCGGGTAGTATCCTTTGTTTAGGTCACATGCTCTATATTGGCTATATTGGGGAATTCAGCATCCTGGAATTTGTTTCAATTCTAGTATATTGATACATTATGCTTATGTGTTACTATTAGCTAGGCGTTCACACATCTATTTATTGCAATCTCCAATCAGGCTTAGGATTCTACAAAATTTTCACTCCAATTACTTATTATTGTAATTTAATTGGTAGCATATTACTCTAAAGATATATGACTTGGTTGGTTATTGCTACTTCGAACACTAACTAAATGTTCAAAGTTTTAGCTTCAGATTAAGTACAAGCATCATGATTAATTAGGTATCATGTAATAGTTTTAGTAAGCAAATGAGTTGGAATATGAAACTTTCAAGAATATTATATAAATTACTATTGGATTTTATATATTACTAAAGCTTTTAGGTTAAATGATTTCATTACATGATATTAGAGTTTCTTGGACTCAGATGTTGAGGATTCGAACCTCGACAACTCTATTGTTGAATTAAATTTCAACAATTGTAGAGTAATGAGCTTTTATTTACCCCTTTAAGCTCAATGGGCATTCCATGCGGGTAGTGTCATCAGAAATAATATAGATGCTGCAATTGAGTTTTACTAATTAACTTGAACTTTTCAGTCAAACGATTTCGTTAAAAATCTTAACTATTTGGTATCTTATAAGAAACACGATATTGATACCATGTTATGAAAGGACAAACATCTATCCCTTCCATTAAAGTGTGTATAATATAATCACTTTACCATTGAAAGTCAACTATTTGATACAAGAAACATTAATACCATGTTATGAAAACAATTAACTAAACTCTTAAGTTGATTCACAATAAAATAATTCTTATTGAATTGAACTCTCAAGGAAACGTACTTTGCTTATAGCTTACTCTATAACTAAATGCTTATTTGTTATTGAGCATTGAATGCTTAGTTTGTGATCACTTATTGTAGAATCTTGTTGATATATTGATTATGAATCACAAGTTACATATTTTAAGTACTTATGAACTTAACATTGTTTAATTATTTGATGTTATGTTGTTTACTATGATACATATACGTGTGATATTTGATCTTGTGTGACTTTTACTTTGTGATAAGTGCTTTTGACCATTGAAAATATGGGTTTGTTACATTATAACAATTATATAAGATTGTGAAATAATTTTTTTTTTTTTTTGTATCAATCATCATATATCAGTTATCACTTTCAGCACAATCATCAAAATTTGGAAGTAGATTGGATAAATAGGAGATAAGAAAGAAATGACCACACTAGAAGAGAATGCAATTTAATGCAATATATCAAGAGAAACAACAAAAAGGGGCAGACTGTAATAATTCCAAACCATAGGCATCCCTTAAATAGTCATTCAAATGGTACTTTCTCTAGTTAAAGATAATGGCAATGGGAAATGGGCTTTTTTATAATTCTCTACAACGGACGCACCAATGCCTTCAGAAAAAGGATTCAACGTAAAACTAAATTACATATTATATATTATGATCACTCTCCATTACCCATGTGAAACTCACGTGTATATTGCAGGTCATTGACAAAAGCATTTTATCCACTACAGAAATGCATTTTTTTTGTATTATATTACTATTATATTATATAATGTGGTAACCAAAGAATGGAGCTAAATCTTACATGTAATCTCTTGATCAGTTTATGGGATAATTTAAATATTTAATTGATACTTGTTTCAATTTTTTTAGGGAAGAACATCCAAAAGTCACTCGTAGTACATTTTGATTTGTGTCATTTTTAAAATTTAATACCGATTTACGCATAAATCAAAAAAGAATTTTCAGGCCTTCTCCTATCTAATGAATTTTTTTTACCAATGGAATGCATTTTTTTAGCCTCTCCTTTCAATCATTACCAAAAAAGGATGATGGAAATAGCGGGTCCGCCCGTGAGCTGATCAATCGGGTCAAAGAATCCGATCCAATTTAATTATTTCAATTAAACTGAACGTTAAAGAATTAATTACAAATAATCAAGAGTTTAAGGATTTAATTGTAATTAATCATATTTCCATTTCATATAAAATGAAATTTGGAAGTGCATATTCAGATGAATGCATCCATTCTCAAATGAATTCAATTTTTGAATTCAATAATCATTATCATTTCATTTTCTCTCTCCCGGATTTTCACCTCGTGACGAAAACTTCGCAAATTGATCGTTTCGATTCTTGTCGTTGTAGAAGTTGTGGATACATATCCATAATCCGAGAAATCGTGAGATGGATCCGATTCGACATTATGCGGCGTTCTTCGATATTGTTCATATGGAAAATGTTAAAACCCGATTTCTTATTTACATTTTCCTTCAAGGACAAGCTTGGAGGGACTCACTTCAAAACCGAACAAGTATAAAAGGTAAAAAATCTTAAAAATTGAGTAAAAACCAAAAATACTAATTTTACAATATAATTAACCTTGAATTTGTATTCCAGGTATTTATAACATAATAACACATGATATTGTACTAGAAAAAAAAATTAAAATGCATCATTATCCTCTTGACTTTGAAAATAAAAGTCAGATGTCCTTTTTACATGTAAAATGACCAAATACCCCTCTCAATCTAGTAAAAGTCAATCACTTAACCCCCTCAATGTCTAGTATCAAAATCTGGTTAATTTAACTTTTTAAAGATATCAATTTCCTGATTTTTCTCTCTTCAACCGGAATTCGACACGTGACACTGAAGAGGCTTAGTGGTTCGATTTTGTCAATTTAAAGGGGTATCTGGTCCTTTTATGTTAGATGTGACATTCGATTTTTATTACCAAATTTTAGGGTTGTGTTGAAGTATCTGATCTAGGAAAAATGAATGTGAAATAAGATGAGTAAGGTGCATTTTTAAATGGCAGCCCCTTATAATATATGGTTTGAATTGCTGAATATTTTTACTAAACCCCCTTCTGTGAAGTTCAAAGCCCAATGTTCTGTTATTGTATTTGATGAAAAAGGAATTTTACAGACTCATTCATGATCAGGTTTGCAGCAAAAGAATTAAAAAACAATTTCCTTTTTAACCAAAGTAAGTCCGTACTCTTACACAATCTGCGTGATCCAAAATTCGAGACATGCTAAGGTTTGCAGTGCTTGGCCTTCAATTCCATGTCTTCTCCTCTCACGTGCTACTACCCATCCATTATACTGGAAATTAGTAAATAATTGGTGGTTCTCGAAAATTTTGGATTTAACAAGTTAGAAAATATATAAGTATGATTGAGCTTCAATAACACAATTCGTATTTGGACCCAATTTTGATCGATGGTATGTACCATTCTTCAACTTTGTTTAGTTTTACGAGAGATATTTCACACATCTCCAACATTCCTCTTATTTGATGATGTAGTTCATTTCTAAATCATATACCGTCACATTTATAAAGTAAATTTTAAAAATATGTTTTGTGGTTTTATTATTTTTCAAATATGTTATTTTTATGATTTTTTCTTTCCAATCAGAAACTGACACGTAAAGTTTAAGGAGTAAAGTGATGCACTTTTTAAAAGTTAAAGTAATTACGTGGTCACTTTGAAAATTCAAGGGGGTAGCGGGTTTTTTTGAACAACTTGGAGCACCTCCCAATGAATTAAATTTTTAAATTTAGGCTTAATACTTTTCCCCTTAAACTTGGCAATATTTTACTTTTGCCGCCCTCAACTTACGTTTGCCTCTGCTAACATCCTTAACTTGAAAAAAAACGCACCCAACATCCCCCATATGCTATTTGAGTCAAAGTGTGCATGTCACTCTCTCTTACATTTGAAGCTTTCAACATCCGCCATTGATTCTTTTCTCATGTTCATTGCACAAATTATTAGTTTTTTACATTGAGAAACATAAAAAAAATCCATTATTCTTTCAATCATTTTTCTCTCATCTGTAATTGATTTTCCCCAATTTCTTAGGTCACTAAAAATCTCACATTTTTCGTTTTTTCACATACCCTTTTATTCTCTGTGTAAATTAGCTTTTAGATCCCAATTCAGCTTTTCGCTGCATAATCAATTTGGATATTGATCGATTATTTATTTAGTTAAGATGATGATGATAGTGGAAGTGTTGAAAGTTGATTTCAAAAGATGTTTTAATACTCACTACAAGAATTATCCTCAATGTCTAAGACCTATCTCAAAGGATAAGTAACAAGTAATATAAGTCTTGACTGTATCAGAGGCTAGCATTGCGTTAGAAGATAAAGACTGTATCAAAGGATAACATTGCTTTAGAAGATAAAGACTGCATCAAAGGCTAGCAATGTGGCAAAAGATACAAGTCTCTAAAGCTAGAAGAACTGTCTCAGAGGGAAGTATCCTCTGAGGTAAGCTTTTGTTTAAGGACAAATTAAATGCGGGATATTTATTTCAAATAATTTGAGCAGCAATCCCAAGGCATCACGTGAGTCAACCTTTGCCATGCATTGGCATTAATTTTTGTGGTGCAAAAAGTTGTTATACTTGAAAAAGACCTGTTGATGTTGATAGCAAAGAGATAAAATCATTTTTCTCCGCTACAACAGACTACAAGTACTGGTGGGACTATCTCCCTAACAAACTTGAATTAGGGGCTAATCGCAACATCCTAATTTCATCTTAACAGATTCAAATATCCCTGATCATTATGCTAAACATGTCCTTAATCTCGTTTAGAATTAACGTCTCCATCTACAAGTGACAATGGGAAGAATTCTACAACACTTCAAGATTAATGGATTCTTGCAAAGCCCATATAAAGGAAAAATGTGAAGAACTATCTAATAAGAAGAGCATTTAAGCTATTAAACAATCTCTCTGCTTCACTTTCTAGCCTTAAGCAAATCCCTATTTCAAATCTTTTTTAAAAGAAAGTTCAGAACCTTAAAACCTTTCATTTAAAACTTGTAAACACTTGCTTTGTGTTAAGTAAGTGTGGGAGAGCTTAGATACAAAAGGATGATACTTCTGGAATTTAGAATAGCTTAGAGCGTAGATATAATCGTACGGTGTTCGCCACTTTTCTACTGATAAGTTTAATCAATAAAGGTTCCAAAATCTCGTGAACTATTGGCTAATAACTGCGCCAAAAACTTGTTCACAAATAAATGTAGGTGTTGTCAATACCCCTTATCACATAGAAAAATGATGATAACTGTAAGTATACAGTTGCGATGTAGTTTTAAAAGATATCGAACCCACGGGGAAGGAACCAGGTTTAAAGATAACTCGGGAAGCATAAAAGTAAATAAAATAAAAATATATTAGAGATTTTTATGGGTAGGAAGATTAGAATGAAAAGTTGAGTAAATATAGATATGATAGATTAGAGACTCTAAATAAATAGATTTTCACTACGAACAAGTATAGGAGAGAAAACATGTAATATCAATGAAGATGTTCAATAATTCACCGCAGAGCAACACATGAAATAACTTTTCTAAGTCTAGCAAAAATGAGATAAGACTGCTATATAAACCTGGACAACATCAATACTATCCTTAGTACGGGTCGCTCTCACATAGCCACATTTAGCAAGTTACCATTCCAAAAATGTTGGCTCACTAAATAGCATTATATCACAGATCCAGTGATTATACACGATATTATTAACCCTGAAACTACTCTTAAAATTAATGCCAACGCATATAACTTGATTAACATAAAAGACTTAGCACGAAATACGCATTATGACACATAGACATATCATAAACTTCAAAATAGAAAGTATAAGTAGAAAGCAAAGAAAAGTTGTAAGGTATGCAAGTAAAAGCAAAAGTTGATCAAACCGTATCCACTCTTTAATGGGAGTCGTCAATTCCCGCAATTCCTGCGTCTACTTTGAATTCGGTCTCGGCCCGTACGGAACCTCCGCTAGGATGCTATTCCTTGCAAATATCGAATAAACGAATATTGAAGAATGAAAACCTTTATTGATAAGTGATTTGCAAGTACACTTATATAACAATCGCTCGAGAATGTAGAAAATTCTAGTGATCGAAACAAGAATTTGAATCACTTAAACATTTTCTCGCTAATACTTAAGAACGTAGCGAATCTAACTAGACACACTATATTTCTCTATCACTTTTTGTACTCTATACCACATTAATCCAATGCACTATTGATACACTTGAATCCCCACGAAATTGTTGAAGAATTGGAGCCCTATTTATAGAGTTTGAAGGGTTATGTCTATCCAAATGAAGAGTCACATCCATTGGTAAAAGATTGGATCTCTTCAATGTGATTGGTTGAGAGGCTTTGATTCAATCCACAATGGATAGGCACCTTTTCATGATTGGTTGACTCTTGATAAGTGTCTTTTCATTGGTAGTTGATGGCGGTTGATGGGGATTGATCATGCTCATCTGGCAGTTGGTAGTTAAGAAGATAATACCAAAAAACCATCCATGTCGTGACCATGATATGTGATTCGCGACCGTGAATCTTTGATTGGCTGATTTCTGTTTCTGAAGTGAACTGGTCGCGACCGTGAGGTATTGTCACGACCGTGAATTGAGTTTTCTTCAGAAATCTCCTTGTAACTTCATCGATCTTCGACAGCTTCGATTCTAAGCCAAATCTTCATGTTCCATGCATCATTTTGCACCTTTTTCACTCTTTTTTCATAGAATTCCATTTTAGTTCATTTCACTCCCAATATTTACCTAGTTACTGCATTTGCATAAAAAACAACTACATACCACATGAAATCTTTTATATGAAGTATAAAAATGACTAAAACTATAGTGTTTATATTATAAAATTATAATGATAATAAGTGTAATTATACACTTATCAATATATAGCCAAATCTTGTGAACAAACTATTAAACTTATCTGTGGAAAAGTGGTGAACAAGTTTTTGGCACCGTTACCGGAGAAGGCAAATGCGTTCTAGAGATTAATTACTGGAGAATACGGTACGTTTTTATATTTTTGTTTATAGTCAAAATGTTTGCTACCATGCATTGGGATAAATTTTGTGGTGATTACATGATCAATAACTTAATTAACACATGCGTAGATGAAATTTGTCATATTACATCTCTTGAAGAATCAACATCTGAATCCCTTGAAAATTTAGAATATTCTTCTGAAACTGAAACATCAGTTAGAGAAGATGATCCTATACCACCTTCTATGGATAAACCACCCTTAGTAGAACTGAAGCAATTGCCTGTTCATTTAAAGTATATATTTTTGGGAAACAACAATACCCTACCCATTATCATTTCTAGTAAGTTATCTAGTCTACAGGAAGAAGCATTATTAGAGACACTAAAGGGGAGAATTAGGAGTATTGGTTGGCAAATTTCCAATATTAAAGGGATTAGCCCTAATATAGTAATGCATTCCATAAATTTGGAAAATGACAGTAAACCTAGAATAGAAAGGCAGAGAAGATTAAATCCTCACATGAAGGAAGTTGTTAAGCAGGAAATTGTTAAGTTGCTAGATGCAAGAATTATCTATCCAATTTCAGACAGTGAATGGGTCAGGCTTGTTCAATGTGTTCCGAAAAAAATGAGGTATTACTGTAGTTCAAAATG
The DNA here is from genome assembly GCA_949673415.1 of Euphorbia schlechtendalii. Taxonomy (NCBI): domain Eukaryota; kingdom Viridiplantae; phylum Streptophyta; class Magnoliopsida; order Malpighiales; family Euphorbiaceae; genus Euphorbia; species Euphorbia schlechtendalii. The sequence goes on from CATIWQ010041160.1 coordinate 17,832, forward strand.
AAAAGGGTAACTTAGTTCCTACTGGAATAACAACTAGATAGAGAGTTTGCATAGACTATAGAAAATTAAATGCAGCCAATAGGAAAGACCAATTCCCTTTACCATTTATAGATCAAATGTTAGAAAGGATAGCAGGTCATGCATTTTATTGTTTTCTAGATGGATTCTCTGGATATTTTCAAATTCATTTTAGGCTAGATGACCAAGATAAAACCACTTTTACATGTCCATTTGGTACATTTGCTTATAGAAGAATGCCTTTTGGTTTACGCAATGCTCCAGCTACTTTTCAAAGGTGTGTTTAAACTATTTTTAGTAAGTATGTGGAGGATATTATGGAAGTTTTCATAGATGATTTCTTAGTATATGGAGATTCTTTTGAACTATGTCCAGAAAATTTAGATAAAGTACTTTCTAGATGCGAGGAAACAAATTTGGTATTAAACTGGGAGAAATGTCATTTTATGGTTAATGAAGGTATAGTATTAGGTCATAAGATAGATGAGAAAGGAATTCATGTAGATATAGCAAAAACTGAAATCATAGAGAAATTACCTCCTCCCGTAAATGTTAAGGGAATGAGATCATTTCTAGGCCATGCTGGATTTTACATAAGGTTTGTTAAGGATTTTTAGGTCATAGCTAAACCTTTAACTAATTTATCAGTTAAAGATGTGAAGTTTGAATTCTCTGATGACTGTTTAAAAGCCTTCAACACTTTAAAACAAGCATTAGTTTTGGCTCCCATTATAGTTAAACCAAATTGGTCTCTACCATTTGAATCGATGTGTGATGCTAGTGATTTTTTTGTTGGTTGTGTTTTAGGTCAGAGATATAAAAAGAATTTGCATGCAATTTACTATGCAAGTCACACTTTGTCCTCTGCACAATGCAATTACACTACCACAGAAAAAAAGATGTTAGCGGTCGTGCATGCATGTGACAAGTTTAGATCATATCTAATAGGATCTAAAGTAATAGTTTACACTGATCATGCTGCTTTGAGATATTTGTTTGCTAAGAAAGATGCCAAACCTAGATTAATTAGGTGGGTCCTTCTTTTACAAGAATTTGATAAAGAAATTAGGGATAAAAAAGGAAGTGAAAATACCGTAGCTGATCACTTATCTCGTCTAGAAGATGATAAGGGACCTATAGGTGAAACTGGTGATATAAAAGAATTCTTTCCAAATGAAAATCTAATGTTTGTTAAACATACTATTAGTCCATGGTATGCTGGTTATGCAAAATATTTGGTTACACATATTTTACCCTCTGATTTAGATTCTAATGGTAAGAAGAAATTTCTTAAGGATATTAGATCATTTCTGTGGGATGACCCCTATTTGTTTAAGGTATGTGCTGATAGTATTATTCACAGATGTATAGATGATAATAATTTTTATTCAGTTTTAAGTCATTGCCATGATAGCATTTATGGAGGACATTTAGGACCAACAAAAACTACTGCTAAAGTCTTAGAGAGTGGATTTTATTGGCCAACATTGTTCAAGGATGCTAAAGATTTTGTTCAAAATTGTGATAATTATGAGAGAATAGGAAATATAAGTCGAAGAGATGAGTGCCGTTAAAAAACATCCTTGAAGTAGAGCTTTTCGATGTTTGGGGTATAGATTTCATGGGACCATTTCCTACATCCAATGGTAATAATTACATTCTGGTTTTAGTTGATTATGTTTCAAAATGGGTTGAAGCTAGCGCATATAGTAAGAATGATGCTAGAGTAGTTGCCAAGTTTCTTAAGCAATTATCTAGGACCATTATTAGTGATGGAGGATCACATTTCATTAATAAGACTTTTGAAAGTTTGATGCAAAAGTATGGAGTTAATCATAGGATTGCAAACCCATATCACCCTTAGACTAGTGGTCAAGTAGAAATCTCAAATGAAGAAATTAAGTGGATTCTTGAAAAGACTATCTCAAATTCAAGGAAGGATTGGTCTACTAAGTTAAACGATGTATTCTGGGCTTACAAGATAACTTTTAAGACACCTATTGGTATGACTACCTTTAAGTTGGTATGCGGAAAGGCTTGTCATTTAAAAGTAGAATTAGAGCATAAGGCTTTATGGGCTTTGAAGAATTTGAATATGGATTTAAACAAAGCTGGTGAAAGAAGAAAGTTGGATTTGAATGCACTAGAAGAACTATGTTTGTCATCATATGAAAATGCAAAGATCTAAAAAGAGAAAACAAAAAATAAATTCCAGGACGTTTAGAGATAGATACTTTGAACATTGAAGCATGAGATTAATCTGTTAATCCAAAGCGTAAAAAACTCATTTATCTTCAAGCAATCCATTCTAATGGAGACGCATGAGAGTTGCAATGTGGAATTCTATAATTCATTGACATGATAGCATTGCAGAATTGCTTAGAAACACTTAGAAGCGGCGCATGTCACAAGATTCCTTTTGTCTTCGATTTAGTGAAGAATCTCCAACATTCCATACTGACACTTTTTGGAAGTGAGGACCACAGGAATATGTTCTTTAATTTCAACACTTTTTCACTTGAAAAGTATCAGAGGAATATTCGTTTCTCATAGAAATCGTTAGTAGCATATGTGTCAAGTATTTCTTTAAGTGTGAAAGAAACTCAGCTTTTTACATAAAAAGCTCACTCAGCTTAGCTGAGTTTATATCTTTATAAACTATGTAATACTCAGTTGACTCGGCTTTTCTTACTCTAAGCCATAACATACTAATCACTCAATAGACTAAGTTGTTTTCCCTTAAACAAACTCTAGTAGACTTGATTAATTAAGACTCTACTTAGTACTCAATTAATTTCATTATCCTCGTCAGTTTGTTATTTCTAAAACATTTTAAGTATTGCGAGGTACTATTAACTTGGGTTCAACAAAATCCTTAAGGTAGAAACCAGGCGGTTTAATCTCGGAAGTCAACCTCATCGAAGTTCCTTATTGAAGGTCAACGGAGATAACTAATATTTCCTTAAGGAGAAAACCGGGAACTTTAATCCTAGAAGTCAACCTCATCGAAGTTCCTTCTTCAAGGTCAATAGAGACAACCAATATTTCCTCAAGGTAATAACCGGGATCTTTGATCTTAGATGTTAACCTCTTTGAAGTTCCTTCTTCAATGTCAATAGAGAGAACTAATATTTCCATAGAGTTGCAACCAGGCGCTTTAATCCTGGAAGTCAACCTCATCAAAGTTCCTTCTTCAAGGTCAATGAAGACTACTAATATTTCCTCATGGTGGTAACCAAGCACTTTAATCTAGGAAGTTAACCTCATCAAAGTTTCGAAAAGTGTACTTTCACACCTAACGTCTAACAAAGATAACTAATATTTCCTCACGTTGGCAACCAGGTGCTTTAATCTTGGAAGTTAACCTCTTCAAAGTTCCATCTTCAAGTTAATGGAGAAAATTAATATTTCTTTAGGGAAGCAATTAGGTGCTTTAATCCTAGAAGTTAACCTTTTCGAAATTCCTTCTTTAAGGTGAACAAAGATAACCAATATTTCCTTAGGGCGATAACCTAGCGATTTGATCCTAGAAGTTAACCTCATCAAAATTCCTTCTTTAATGTCAAAGGATATAACCAATATTTCCTCAGGGAGTTAACTAGGCTCTTTAATCCTAGAAGTCATCCTCATCCAAGTTCCTTCTTCAAAGCCAATGGAGATAACAAATATTTCCTCAGGCCAACAACCAGGCGCAATAGTTCTATAAGTCAACCACATTGAAGTTCCTTCATCAAGGTCAATGGAGATAAGCAATATTTCCTCAAGTTAACGACTATGTTTCTTTAATCCTAGACGTCAACCTCGTTAAAGTTTTGAATAGTCCACGTTCACACCCAAAGGTCAACAAAGACATCTATTATTTTCTAAGGGATGAATAGGTGATTTAATCCTATGAATCAACCTTGTCAAAGTTCTAAAAGGTACACTTTCACACCTCTAAGTTAACTTCAATGCTTCTTGCCACCAAATGTATGGTTTCTATCCCCTACTCTTTTCACGTGACCATCCTGACCTATATAAGCGAAGATCACATGAGGGCCAGCTAGTAAGCACGAGATTCTTAGTCTCTCTCGCAAAGCGATGATAAGAAATATTTTTACTTACTCTTTAGTATAGTGATCCACATTGGGCTATGAGACATTCGGAAGATATGTTCGGGCATCTGAAACAAAAACTGTTCTAACAAACCCTTCCAAACCATCAAAACTGGTTAAATCATCAAGAAAAAACCTAAAAACTAACCCATAATTTCGAAAAATAATCTATGTTTTCTTTTTCGACTGATTCGGGTTGGGATTGGTTTGAATTTTTAGACTAATCCAGATATGAGACCAGTTCCAGGTAGGCAATTGCGAGGCCAGAGTGGTAGTCAAAGCTGGCTTAAGCAAACTTTTTTACCAAATTTTATTATCCTGTTTCCAAAAATACCCCTAACTCTATTCCATTTTTCCCTTTTGTACACCCTATATAAGCCTAAAATTAAGTTTTCTATGGGGGAACTATTCCATTTTGAGTACTTTTTAGGGTGTTAGAGAGAGAAAGAGAGAGTTTCATTAGATTTTATAGGCAAAAAAGTTAGGATAAGCTCCAATTAGCCTTTTGCTTAATATTTTCTACAAAAAGATCTTGCTTCCCTCTATTTTTAGGATTTAGAAACTGAAAACCTAACTCTAGGGTTTTGTAACCTTACACAAAAATCCACTTTCTATCACTTTTTCTTCAAACGATTTAGACTAAAGGCTTCAAGAATTTATTTTCAGTGTTTTCCAACTCCAAAATTCATAGATTCACGTCGAAGAAGAAAGATTTTGAGCTTTTGGAGACTGTTGACAATTTTTTATGTGTTTTTTCATTTTTTTTGAGGTTTGTTGGGTCTATCCTAAGATATTGTCCGGTAGCTATCCAATCGGACAAAAACTGGCCAATCCCATGGGATGTTATTGACCTTGGGTTTGTACATCTCGTAGAAAGGGTCGATGCCTGCCTGACTATACTAGATTCACTCTAATCATCAAGGACTGCCCCTCTCCCTTTCTCTTGTAAGTGAAGAAATGAATTTGCGATTACTTGAACGCTCTAGAGATGAGATAGTGCTTCACTGAGTTCTTCCATAGGAACTTTTCTTCATTATATAGGCTTGGCAAGTTTCCATTCATCTTGGACTATTGCTTGATTCTTCTCGTTATCACATGCAAAATCAACCATTAACACTAAAGGAGATTAAAGATATGGTTAGAGTGTTGATTAGGGCTTTTTTTAATCTATTAAAATAATGTTAAGACATCACAATTAGGCATTGATATGAGTTTTTTGGGGAGATGTCCCACTAGTACTTATTGTCTCCTATAGAGGAGAAAAAGCACATTTATTTCCTTGTTGTCAACATTAACAAGTTCTTTTCAAGTGAAATGTCTTTTGAAACAGTAAAATTAAATGCAAAGGCGTGGTAATGGTTGACTCACGTAATGCCTAGGGATTTCTTATCAAATTATTTGAAATAAATATCCCGCATTTAATTTTTCTATAAATAACTTCTAACTTTTGAGACTTGTGTCTTCTGATACAATCTTGATCTTTTGACACAAAGCTAGATTCTGATGCAATCAAGAACTTAGTTACTTCTTACGCGTTGCTTCTAAAATAAGTTTCTGCTACTAAGGATAATTCTTGTAGTAATTATTAAAACATCAACAGCTTCACATTTCTCTACTGAAATTTCTTCCTGTAACCTTAGGCTTGATTTAAGACTACTTGATCATAGCATAACATCCTTAAAATTTGTGTTCAGGAAAGAAAGTAGTAAAATTAGATATTGTACTCAGATCATGAACATTTCAATCTTTGTTTTGATAGTTCTCAGTGAGTACAAGTAAAATGAACAAGAGAATTAAACTAGTTAATGTATCCTAGTTATTTATTAGGAAGTAGCTTCCTTTGTTGTCTTCTCCTTAGCTATGGAGGTCTTCGCTACTACTATTGTTGCTGAGGATTAGCTTCATCAAGCTCTATAGCTTCTTCCTTTGGCAGAGCTTGGGAAGATGACTCAAGATTCTTAGAGGAACCACCACGATCAAATCTCCACTGTTGGATTTTCTTTAAGTACTTGCTTCCCATATGCCTTACTCTTGATTTTTATACTTCAAAGAAACCTTCTCCATCCCAATCGTAAGCACCAATGACATCTTCAAAAGAGTTGGAAAAATGTTGCAGGAAGTATTTGAACTCATCAATTACTTTTTGAAACTCGAGCACAAAAACATCAATGTGCTAACAATATCGTCATTGACGAAGGGATAAATTCATTATATCTCTCTCAAAGTCCTCTCCAGGATATCCCCAAAACTTGACTAGAAAGCCCTTCACTTAAGACTAGTGTTTGCACAAGGTGAGAAAAAAATTTCTTTAGTAGCTCCTCCATGTTGATAGGATTCTCCATGTTGGCGAAGTTTCAAGTGTTCCTCACTATGTAGTACCACACTTCTAAAGTGGGCAAAAAATGCAAAAGAGATGACCTTTTGGGATGCTTCAATTTTGTCCATGGCAACATTATATTTTCCGAGGGCAATGGTGTGATCATTGATATGCTTGGAGAGGGCATTCATGCTTTGGTCGAGGTCATTCCACAAGTTCCAAATCTGCTCCCTTATCTCAAACGTTAAGGACCTCCGAGCCACCTCTAGCTCACTTCCAAAATTCACATACATTCCACCTAGAGCCTATTCTAGGCTAGAGATTTCGGAATCAACACTACTATTAGCAACTAGCTGCTCTTCATACTTCTCCTTCTGATGCTTTATATTGTTCCATCCTTCCTTTCAGGAATTGGAAAATAGTGCTGTAGAGTTCACATGCCAAAGTTGTGGGTTGTGGAAGTCTATTTGCAATAGATTCTATGTTGATAATATTATGCATCAAAAGGTTGACTATCCGTAGAAGCTCTCTGGGGACTTGAGATTTTTGCAAAGATGTTATATAGTTTGTAAAAAATAGGAGAGTCTTCTAGATGTCTGTAAGCAGAGTTGCAAAGTAGAGTTAAGCATTTACTACTTCTTCAAAAGTGACAGTATTAGCAGAATTGGATAGATTTGGAAGCAAGAAGGAGGTCAATACAATGTTTTCCCCAATAAAAGTGTTTCCCATTCTCCGAGTCTCTTCCAACTCTCTATTTAGTACCATATTTCCTTGTAGATTCTATTCCCTTCTGAAGCAATTTCAACAATTTCTTAAATTATAACTATACATATTATACGACACATGTGTTTCATCATTATATTCATTAGAATATGTGGTCTTTGGCTCATTACATATGTAAGACAACAACCCAATGATATTTAAAAATATGATAAATTGTAGTCGCGTGACAAATTTATGCATCATTTAGTTATATTAAGAAACATATCATAACGAACTTTTACGGTTGTCATGAATTTTTATCTGATTAAATAATTATTAATATCTTAAAAACAACCAAAGTAATAGAAGAAAATATTAAAATTAATATCGGTGAGGTTTGGCTTGGCTGACTGGATCTAAAAAAATTACTTCAACATATAAATGAAATAACCTTTTGTTCTCTGAACTTAAAGTTAACTTGGTGATAAATTTTTGATTTTTTTTTTCGTACAACACACTAAATTAATCTATTCAAATGTAACATTAAATTAATCAATTCAAATGTAATCATTGGTTGAGATTAATAAAATTACTATCAATTTAGTTTAAAAAAGCTCAAAGTGAAAATAAATCATCTTTCGGTTCTCATTTTTTTCTTAACATAAACTTCTCTTTTGACATTAACTTTTTTTTGAAAAACCTCTGGGAGAACATTATGTCCCCCATCGGAAAAAGATTAGGAAGGGTGAAAATTTCGAGACGCTCATCCCAACTAGGTTGATGCAAGACGCTTGCCTACTTTTGACATTAACTTTAATACGAGAATATTAGTATTCATCTTTTTGTGTATAAAATAGTGTTTCTGTTCGTAATCATTCAAAGTCATATTTATGTACAGATAAACAAAATCATAATGGCAAATAAGAATCCGAGTCAGAGCTCCTACATACGAACAAAACAGTGAAACGGCTTGTCACATGAACTTCAGTGTCTCGGGAAAAGATTTTTTATTTTTTTTATTTTTGCATATTTGGTAAGTTGCTAAGTCTAAAAGTAAGTGGGTCTAAGGAGAAGTCTCTACCATATTGTCTATATAAATTTAGCCAGTCAAGTTCAACTCATGCAATTGAGAAGTAAAAGTTAGAGAGAGAAAGAGAGGAAGAGAAAGAAGGAGAGGAAGAGAGAGAAAGAGAGGAAGGACAATAAAAAGATCAAAACCTACAAATCTATAGAAATGGAGCACAGAAATGAAGGTAATAATATCTTTGATGCCCTTCAAATGAAATTTTTACAAAACCTATGGTTGTGTTTTATACTCTTGAGTTTTCTTTCAGACAATAATTTCATAACAGTTTTCTTGCATTAGATGAGGAATGGCACCATCTGGAAAATATTTTTCCTGGAAAATATAGAAGGACAAATATAAATAAGGCGACGCTGATAAACATTGCACAAAGGAGAGCACGAATGGAACAAGATAGCTTGAGACTTCTGTATGACAACTCAGTGCATGGTTACGGTTGGTTAGCAGCAGGCTGGTTTGGGGAGGAGAGAATTATGAAAGGTGGAAGATTGTATCGGGTAATTTCATTATTTCATCGTCTATTTTTTACCATTTATATGTATCTATGATACTGAGAATCTAACATAAGCACAATAACTTGATATATATGCAGTACTACTACGATACAGATGGCGTCCTGTACTATTCCAGGCACGATGCTGTCCGTGCATTAGACCTAAAAGGAATAGTTGTCGTAGATTTTTAATTTTATTTCTATGTAAGTTGTGCAAGCTTTTGTTGTTCTTTACTTTTTCAATTATTTAATACAGTTCAATTTCGATATATTCTCGGACATTTTGCGCTGTTTGGTTACATTATTTATTTTTTCTACGTTTGATGTGCTTTGTATTAATTTACCGCATATCGCAAGATTGAACTCTGTGTTTCGTGTCTTGTTGTTGTCGTTCTTGAAATCCCTAAAGCTTGATAATACATCACATAACCATTAATAATTGATGTTTCTTTTCCTGTTTTGGTAAAACAATTGAGATCTAGTTGTCAAAATTCCAACTGTCATTTGTTGTCCAAATTGAAAAAATGATTGATTTTTTGAGTTTGTTCTTCTTTGTTGATAAAAAAGGATGAAAGGAAAAAAAATTAAAAATAAACTACCTATTTTAACTGTTTTTATCACATATTTTTTAAAAAACTTGTGTTTCACTACTAACATAGTATATTAATTTGTATTTTTTATGAAGATTGATTAATGACGAATGCATCAATCTTTTAAGTTTTGTTTTGTTTTGTTCAATAGAACTACTTAATAATGTTCACATGTAAAGCCTTACTTTACAAACTTTGAAAAATTGAATTGAACCTAATTCAAGGTAAAGTTATAATTATGCACATTTGACAAATCATATATAACTGTCACATGTTGCCACAAAAATTAAAAAAAACGGCGGGAACGTGAATGTAATGAGTTACAAAATGAGTGTAAGCTATTGGTTCGGTTTTTTTTTTTTTTTTATAGCAATGTAATAAAACATTGCCTTATTTTAACAGGATATTTTTTGACAGCCAACATGCTTCTTTTTATGCTTCCTACACAATTACTTTTTTCAATTATAATCATTTTTTTTATCAGGATGTAAACCTAAATTACCATATAATAATATGTGTAAAGTAAGGATATTCAATTTTAAAAACATATCATAACGAACATCATATCCTAACGAACTTTGTCGTTACAGTCCATATCATAACAAACTTTGTCGTTACAGTACATTGATAATTGTGTAACATTATATGCTAAGATATCATCATTGAGTTATATTAGGAAACATATCATAACGAACTTTAACGATATTTATATCCTAATTTGTACCTGGTTAAATAATTTATATTTAGAAAATTTTCTTTATTAAAATAATCAAATTAATCTAAGAAAATATGATGTGAAGAGGGATGGCGATTTTCACGAAACCCTAACCCTTTCATCGCTGACGAGTCACTCACCTTCCCATTGCATCTTCTATCAATTCCTCGAGGTGCTGCTCTTTTAGATTCTGGCCAGGTTGCTGACTCTAGTATTGGTCAACTTTTTATCCCAAAGCCTATCGAAATGCAATGTCATTTGACTCATCTTTGGTAAAAAATACAATTTCACACGCTACTATTCTTAATGGTTCTTCCATAAAATAAGTTACACGCGATTAAAGATCCAACTCACCAATATTTAGGGGTTCAGGTGCCGGTGGAGGCATATATCTCTTGGACGGAGATTCTATCATGTGATGTTAGGCTACCAAAAAGCAAAAAACCTAGGACGGTTCAGGGAAGAGAGAATAATGCAAGGTTGAAGACTGTATAGAGTATGAATTTTATTATATATCCTCTTTATTTTAATTATTATATGTATATAAATACAAATATTTTATTGAAGGATATGAATGATTAAGATCAATCCATGTTAGGTAATTTAGCCTGGAGTCTGATTTCAAGTTCAAATTGGTAAAATGTTTTATTTGCGATCAAGAATGATGTTGCAAAGGCTAGCATTTTTTCTTCATTTATTTCGCATTCATTAAGGCCGATCTACCTGCTTTGCGGTAGTAAGTTTTTTGGTTTGGATGGAATTCAAATTTAATTTTTTGGAATTCTGAGTGGGTTTCTCCTTGTTTAGCCAAGATAATCAATTTAGATCATCAGGATCAGATTAATCGCGGTGACAAAATGCTAAAATTTCTTTCTGCTTCAGGATGGGAGGACTTTCCTTCCTTTCCTCACATTTTTTGTTAAAAGTTGGAGAATGGGGTTGCTTGGAAAGGGCATCCCAACTAGGTTGCACCCCCATGAACCAAAACAAGACTAAAAACCATATATTATTAAAAATCGAAAGAAGAAAAAACATGAAAGGTTTGTAAGAAACGAAAGAATAAACTCTAACTAAAACTAAGTGAATCATGCTTCGTCCACTTAAATCATGGAAATAAATGTCTTTACAAAAGCTAGGCACCATAGACCATGTGGAAGAAGCTCCCATCAATCTACCATGTGCGACCAAAGCATCAACAACCCCGTTTCTCTCACGAAAAATATGAGAACAAACAAATAGTATTTTTCGAAGGCACCTCAACCATCTCGCACGCATGTCATAAGGCACAGAGGTACTTCTATCCCGCAACAAGTTAACTACATAGCTTGAGTTGCTTTCTAACCAAAGGTCAAACCAGCCCTGTGAAAACGCTTCTTCAATTGTGAAAATGGCAGCCAATATTTCCGCTTTGAAAAATCCCTCCTGTAAAAGCAAAACTAACCCCGAGTTATCTCTACCCCACAACCTAAATCTCCTGGTGTGCCAGAACAAGAGGCATCTGTATTAACTTTGACCTAGTTGGGTGGTGGTGGTATCCATCTTACCGGTGAGATTCTCGGAGCTTTGAAGAGCCAAGGATTGAGATTCAAATTAAGTAATGTTTGTCACTCCACCTCTGAATTCCAAAACTTGTCTGAACCCTAATGAATCCATGCGACGAAGAATTTGCAAAAGTTGTATGAGAGAGTCATGAATTTTCGGGGTTTTGTTATCAAAGATGCTAGAACAACTTGCGTTCCAAATCAGCCATATCACATTCACAACTCCGGCGTTCCGTAAAAATCGTATTTGACTACTAAAATTTTGTGAAAAGGTTGAAGTAAGAAGGGTTTTCAAGTTCGTGGTGTTATCCAATGATCTACCGAACAAAAAGGATAACCTTACCCAAAACTACCGTGCAAATGAACATTTGACAAAAAGGTGCTCCACATCTTCGAAATGATCCAAGCAAAGGTTGCAACGAGAAACTATTTGGAATCATCTATGAACTAAATTATCATGAATCGATATGTAACGCCTAAAGGCTTTCCAACAAATTAAAGAATGAGATGGTGCCATAGATTTGTACAACATTTTGCAGGTGACCTCACATATAGGATAGTTTCCTTGCTACCAATGGTAAAAAAGATTTACCGAAAAAATTGCTTTACTCCCTTGACGCCGAACAAAAAAATCATTCGTCTCTTCGACTTGCTCAATAGCAAGAATGGCCGAACGGATAGAGGTGGGTATAGAATTTGGTAGCCCCGTCCAACCATTGTTAGAAAGATAATCTTTGATAGTTTTCGTTAAAGCCATACGCTGACTAGAGGTGAGATTCATTTACTCGGCCAACGGTGGGATGATCTAAGAAGAGTTCCAAAAATTTAGATTAGAGGCTGGGTCTAGGAAGCACTGAATATGGGAGCGAACTAACTCATAAACATTCCTTATCAAACACCAAATGGAAGAATGCGCGATGTAACTCAAAGGAACATCATTTATAAAAATATTTTGTTTCAATGAAATCCCAAAATCTCCACTACTTGTTGCAATTTTCCACGCTAATTTTGCCAACATAGAGCTATTAATTAGATCCAACTTCTTTAGCCCTAGACCACCTAAACCACATAGCATCACACAAATAGACAATGAATCTGAAACCAATTTCCTTTTCTCCATGGAACCTCAACATACAAAATTTCAGATTGCTCTCTCTACTTGATGAATTAAAGATAACGACCATTTATAGATAGCAAAAGAATGAAGGAGCGAGCTATAAATAACTAACCGAACAAGGACAATTCTGCCAGCCATAGATAACGAGATCCCAACCCAACTGGCGAACCTGATTAAGACTTCTTTTTAGTTTCGGCCGGAGATGGAAAGCTTTTGGAGCACTATAAAACATAGGAACTCCAAGATAATTAAGAGGAAGATTACCGATTTTAATTCCCGTTACTACTGCCAGACGAGCTGCTCGAGCGCTAGAAATCGAGTCATGAAAATAGATGCTTGATTTTTCCTAATTTACCTCGAAACCAGAGTTGACACCATGAAGTGCTAATGCATCCCTAATAACAACCATGTTACTTGGGTTAGCTTTACAAAATAGCAAAACCTCATCTGCATAAAGTAAATGAGATTAAAAAAGTGGTATTGGAAGTGTACCAAATCTGCTAAATGTTCTCCAATCGTGCAAGAGAGCAGAGCATTCGGCTCAAAAAATCTACACCGATGCAAAATAGTAGTGGAGATAAAGGGTCCCCTTATCGCACTCCACGCTCAGAACTAAAATAGTCGCGCAAACCCGTAGGTATTAAAATAGATATTCTAGCCGAGTGGAAGATGTTTTGGATCCAATTGATGAAATTTTCGGAAAAGCCAAAAGAATTCATGACCAAGAATAGAAAGTTCCAGTCCATTGTATCAAAAGCAATCTTTATATAAATTTTTAACTCTACATTCCTGTCAACACATTTTTCCCTAAGCATGTTCACTCCCTCGGAGGTGATCGAAATCGCATCATAAATTAGTTTATTGTTCACAAAACCTTATATATTCCATGAAAGAATCATGGCCGTAATGTCTCCTACGCAATTGGAAGAAATTTTTGTTATTACTTTGAAAACAAAATTTGAAATCACGATCACCTTGAAGTCCTCAATTTGATTAGCACCATCGACCTTAGGAATGAGGGTCATGATGCTAGAGTTCAGCCCTTGTAGATTAAAAACCGATGTCGAAAAAAGAGTGCACTACCACGTAAAAATCTCCCTCAACCACCACCCAAAAATGTTGGAAGAAACAACCCATGAACCCATCAGGTTTTGGGGCACTGCTGCCATCCATGGAGAGGACCGTTGCATGAATAAGCTCAATAGAAGGACGAGCAATCAAGGTTTCATTTTCCGCACTTGTAACCTACTTTAGTATAAAGGAAGAAATCATCCTAGTATTAGTAGTCACGTTACTATCTACACTAAATAAATTAGTGTAAAAAGAGACCATATGAGATGAGATAGCATCCATGTCAAACCTGAGATCATCATTAATGAACATGCTATGAACACCGCTGGTTGCTCTCCGAATTTTCACTACTCGATGAAAGTAGCTAGAATTGCGATCTACTTCCTTAAGCCACAGCATAAACATTCAAAAACATTGCAACAAACCTCTAAAATCTATGGTTGAAAGTAAAATCTTCAGCTTAGCCTCTATGTCAACAATCCAAGGACACATTGCGTTAATGGTTTTGGTAGTGTAGTCTATATCTTTTACATCCTTTATCCTAGTGTATATAAGCTCTTGAACCTTGCCTTGAAGCTCAGTGATCCTATCTACTAGGACATTCAATTTCTTATGAATTGTGTAGCCATTTTAAAGATCCACTAAATCACTTGATTCTTGAAAGAGTTTTCCCAAAGCAAAGATCAATGCCTATTAAAAGTCCTTCACCATATCTTCTATGTTAGCCTTGAATGTTGCACAACCTGCATTGAATTTCTTATCCAACACATTTAAATTTAATGCGGGCTTCTCCACATTCTTCACAACATCATCTACTTTCTTATCATAAGCAATCATAAGCTTGGACATTTTCTCCATGGTGTTGCACACCTTGTGCGATAGGTCAATGTTGGTGTTAATCTTATCCAAGATATTCGGGAGTTTATCTATGATGGTCTTTATTAATGATTTCTCATCTTCGAACTTGTTAAGCTAAGTAGCTTGGATTCCATCACTTCATTTATATTAGGCCTACTACATCAACACCATCCTAAAGTTGGCTCAAAAAACCGGATGTCACCCTCAACTTTCAAAAAGACCAGTCACCCCCCTTAACATGGCAAAAAAGACCAGTTACCCCCCTTAACTTGGTAAAAATGCACTAGTTAGCCCCCTAAATGCCATGTGTCAGAATTCGGTTGGTTTGACTTTTCAAAGATGTCATTTTTCTAATTTTTCTCTCCTTAACCAGAAGTTGACATGTAGCATTGAAGGGGTAAACTAGTGCATTTTTACCCAAGTTAAGGGGGGTAACTGGTCCTTTTTGCCAAGTTGAAGGGGGTAACTGGTCTTTTTGAAAGTTGAGGGTGACATCGGGTTTTTTGAGCCATCTCCAGGGGGGTCTTGATGCATTTGGCCTTTATATTTTGTAGTTGAACAGTAGCGGTGTCTCTTTTACTCATCACTTTTCCAACCGATGCATTTGTAATGACATTAGCAGTTGATATAGATGATAGTAGCATTCAGCTGACCTGTAGAATTAGTCAAGCCATTGAGGATTAGAGTCATTTTATCTATAAGACTATTTTCACTCTACTTGGCCAGATGGTTGTAGATAGTAAAAAATATCCCCTGAATCTTCTAAAATTCTTCATAATAGATGGCTTTCGAGGGAATGCTTGAATGCTCATCAAATTCTTAAAAAGCATCCTTCTTCTTCTTTGCGAACGCCATTAATTCTTTTCACAATAACACTTGTCTAACTATCGCATCTAACTAAGCATCGATTTTGAGAGTAGGGTATTTAGCCTAAGAAAGCTCTCCAATCTTTGCTAAGATAGATGTGTCATTAAAGTGCACTTGGACTTGATTACTGTTGGTAATGGTTACTTCCTTTGTTGTAAAATTTGCCTAAGCACCACGTACTTCTACTCTTTCGAGCATAGTTCTTTATATGATGAACTTCCCCAATCAGAGGGATTAAGGGGGTAGAAGTTGGCTTTGAAGACTAGGTAGGTATAGGATTGGTAGTAGGTATAATTTTGTTAGTTTATACAACTGTTGTTTTTTTGTGAGAGAGGTGGAGAAGAAGTAGTAGTATTTACATTTAGAGGTGGTGTAGACTTTGTTGGAGATGGAATGATGGAAGTTGTAGCTATTAGAGGTTGTGAAGAAGGGTTGCTATTTTGTTAGGAAGAATTAGGTTGAGAAGTAGGAGTTTAATTTACAGAAGATAAGGGGGTAGGATTTTTTACATGATCTTACGGGTTGGCTGTTTGATCCAAAGATGGATCAACCTCAAGTAACTCAACTTGCAAAGTGGGAAGGGGTGATTTAACATATTATTCAATTAGTACTGATTCCTCAAACACCGATTAGCTTATCTCTTCGATTTCTTCATCACTCACTACAAGATGTAGTGTTCTTCTTGATTTTGTGGAGGCACTTCTCTTCTTTTGCACTCCTTTCATTTTTTGTCTGCTTGTTAGAATTCCTTAGTAGCATCATGACCTATAATAACAAAATCTATCTTTATATTCCACAACTCTTTTGAGATTTCAACTACAGACATTTGTTGAACCTTCTCAACAAATTCAGGATTAGAAGGAGGAATAGTTGATTTACCAGCCTCTACTTCTTCTGCTACCTTCTTAGCCTTGGCCTCCATTCCTCTATCTACCTTGGTCTTCAATTTTATTTTATTCTTAAGCTATGCTTTGGTAGGCACATCTATTACCTTTCTTTTAGCAGGGTTTGATTTCTTCTTTAGTGCAGCATGCTTTACCAATAGGCTCATAGTGATTTTAGCCTTCATTGAATTAGCCCTGAAAGGTAGCTCATCCTTAATCCCTTCATTGGAATCCTCTTCAACTTAATCAATTTTATAGTATACATCTTCCTTGAGTGGAACAATTATAGGCTCAATCTTTTCATTCTTCAACTTAATATCTTAGGCCTTTGTATACCTAGAGTGAAGATTTGAGAACAAGAGCTCTTTGAAGTTCGTGAAGTCAAATACCTTCCTCAAAGGTAGCAGATGATCTCCTCTCATCCTCTCATAACATTCCACATTGATTTTTGGTTCTTTCACTAATGTTATGATTAGAGAGCTATAGTGAAACATCATTGTCACCATGGTTAGTTAGACTTGTTTTCTATTAAACATGTGGTAGACAATGCATCTCTCAAACTTAGTACAACTTTAGAGAGATCCCATTTTGGGCCAAAAAAATTTAGTCAAGAGCTCATGGCAAGTTCTTGCCTTCGATGTTAAGCCTAAGGCTCTTATTTTTCTCGAGCCATAATCACTGGGAAGTTCCCAATATTCCAGGATATCAATGTTCTCCTCATCTTCATTCTTCCTCAAATCTATACCCTTCAACTTCATATAGAGTATGCTTTCAAGTCGCTTCATGGATACTAGAAAAGATTTCCCTCCAATCTTAGTTGTAAGAATGTAAGGAAACCCTTCAATAGTTTATAAATTTGTGTAGAAGCTGTGCATGATGTCCTTCATTGCTGGAATATAAAGGAGGAGAAAATTCTTAAGATTCTGATGCCTTATCACTCTCTGTAGCGTGTTGTTGTAGATCACCTCATTCTAATCCACTTCATAGATGGGACCGAATTCTCTTTCAATGACTCCCCACTACACTTGGGAGAACATAATGCCTTGGGGTAAAATAATTTTCTTTGTATTTCCTATAGTGTTGATGTACATGTTTCTTTGGGATTTGTCTCTCAAGAAGAAATGATTTTCTTCAAGCTTTGGTTATTTGAAGGATGGTTGTTGGGATGCCATTGCATGTTGTAAACTTGAGAGAGACAGAAATTAGGGATTTGAGATTGCAAAAATGATTAAGCTTCAAAAGCAAGTGCCTTCTCTTTCCCACTACCCTCTTTTATATATGATATTTTTTCAATAATATGTATCCTCTCCACAAGCAATGATCAAAGTGGAAGTTGAAATTGTACATGTAAAAAAACTGCCTTAGTAAAAAGCTATAGTTTAGCCCTAAGCTGTTTATATTAAAAAACCTTTCAATAAAGTTGTTTTTAACTTTAACCATGAAACTAAACTAACGGAATTAACTTTAAAGTCAGCATAGTTTTTATCTTGTTTGGACACTTAGCGATAATTCTGAAATTTTAATCAAATTGGGTTTTCCATGCCAGTTAGCTTTCTAAGTATGTTGAATTCTTCCTTTGCTAACAGTTTTGCAAAAATATCTATGCATTGCTCCTCAGATGGAACATACTCCAATTTGACATCTTCTCTTAGCACGTGATCCCTTATTAAGTGATGTCTAATAGTGACATGCTTTATCCTACCATGTTGAACTATATTTTTTGATAAGTTAATGGCACTCTAGTTATCACACATAACTTTGTGCCATTTGGACTTTATAACGTAATCTTCCAAATACTACTTGATTAATACTAGTTGTACTACACAACTTCGTGCTGCCATCTACTTAACTTCTATAGTTTTCAGTTCAATAGAAGTTTGCTTCTTGTTGTACCAAGATATAAGGCATTCCAAAAGTAAATGACATCCTCATGTGATTCCTTTCCTATCGAGCATGTCCCTTCCATAGACTACATCTATGTATCATCTTAGAGTGAAATTTAAGCTGTTTGGATACCACAATCCTGCATCACTAGATCCTTGCAAATACTAGAGAGTTCTCTTAATAGTTGCTAAATGAGATTCTCTGGGGTTAGCTTAATATCACTCACAATAGCATACAAAGTATTGAATATCAGTATTACTAGTTGTTAAGTAAAGTACTGAGCCAATAATACCTCTATATACAAGCTTCCCAACCTCATCCTTACTGAAGATTGTGTATGTTGGCATGGGAGTGGACATTTCCTTTGAATGCTCCATGTCAAACTTCTTCAGAACTTCTTTGTGTACTTTTCTTGGCTAATGAAGATTTCATCTTCATATTGCTTGATTTGTAGTCTAAGAAAAAGTTGAGCCCCCCAATCATTGACATTTCGAACTCGTTCTTCATTTGTTTGTTGAAGTCTTTGCAAAGCCTTTCATTAGTTGCTCCAAATATAATACAATCAACATATACTTGGACAAGCAACATATCTTCTTTCCTTCGCATGATGAACATATTTGTGTATACTTTTCCTCTTTCATAGCCTCTACGAAGTAGAAAGTTGGTTAGCCTCTCACACGAAGCATTGGGTGCTTACTTTAATCCATACAGAGCTTTCTTCAATTTGCAGACATGCTCTAGGTTCTTTGCATCTTTTAAACCAAGAGGATGGCACACATAAACTTCATCTTGAATGAATCCATTTAGAAAGAACTTTTCACATCCATCTGAAAGATTTTGAAATACATACAGGATTCAAAGGTGCATAGGATCATAATTACTTTAAGCCAAGCTACAGGTGCATAGCTCTCATTGTTGAACCTAAGTTAATTGTACTTTGCATTACTTAAAACATTTTGGAAATAACAAACTATCTAGGATAGTGAAATTAATTAAGTACTAACTAGACTCTTAATTAGATAGGTTTACTTGAGTTTGGTTAAGGGAAAACAACTTAGTTTACTGAGCTTTAATTAAGTTATGGCTTAGAGTAAGAAAAGGTGAGGTAAGTTGAGTACTACATAGTTTATGTAATGTAACTTAGCAAAGTTAAGTATCTTTTATTTAATAAAAAAAGAGTTGTATTTGACACTTGGAATTTATGACACTTGTGCGTAGAACTCTATATGTGAAAGATAGAATATTCTTTTTTGATGTTTTCTAGGTAAAAAGTGCCGATATTATAAAGGATATTCATGTGATCTTGATAAAAAAAAGTTTCAATAGGGAATGTTGGAGATTCCTCACAAGTGTCCAAGGTAAAAAGGTATCTTCTGACATGCGCCATTTTTTGAGTATCCCAGCGCTCTTTGCAATGTCATCAATCTAACTAATTGCAAGCTTCCATGTTGCATCTCACGTACTCCTCTCTAAAAGTGGATTTGTTTGAAGAAACATGTTTTTGACTCATCAATATTAAAGGATTAGTCTCACACTTCAATGTTCAAATTCTCTATCTCTAAATGTCCAACAATCTATTTTAAAGAGGCAGATTTGAAACCTGTGAAGAGAAGAGAAATCGAAGAACAAGTCAAGATAAGAAGTTTACAACTTTTACTCCAACACCTTCTAGTATAAATAGTAGACTGAAATAGACTTTCAAACTTAGTGAATCACCTTGAATTTCTTAACAGCATAAAATACTGTCCAAGATATCATAGTATTTAAAAAATTCCAAATTCAAGCTATCTTTAGCAAATGCTCATATCAAATCATTTTGTAAGAGAGAGTCAGATAAGCTTAGAGTTTAGCTTAGCTTTACACATTGTAAAAGGATTCAACACTTTTTATAAGTTGAGATCCTTCGTTCGTTGAACTTTCATTCTATATTAGTGAGTCAGATTGGGAAAGGTACCTAAATTAAGAAATTAAGAGGTAGCTAGAAAGGAGGGTACTTACTATAAGTGTATACCCACTATAAAGGCTTCTCTGCCTATTGAAGGAAAGAATCACTAGTAGTTTAAAGCTCAGATAGGAATCCGAGGATTGGAGGTAGGGTAGGTGTTAGACATGATGTATGCCCTAGAGGTAATTAGGGTGATATGTTTTAATTAGTTATAATGTACAAACGTCTTCAGATTATTATTAATAATAATTAAGACATCTTTGTTTCTTATCACTATTTTCAATTTATTAATGTACATTGCTGGTATCATATATATATAATATTATATATATGTGCATTGATAAGATAAAGTTCGTGATTACTTCATAGCGTAAAAGTGGGAGGACATAGTGAGAGTCATGTGGTGTGAGAACTGCACATATGTGTTACTATGAATAGTCTAAATATCTCTAGTCATAGTTTCATTGAGACTAGACATCAATGGAATAATAGACTAGCATGCGTAGGCTTACTCTTTGGATCTAATCCAAGTAACCGATCTGACGAGCTGAAGGTGGTACCTTGAGTTAACACATGAATGTATTAGGGTAATACATTGGAGACCTCTATAAGACAGACACTTGGAAATAACTATATTCATGTGTTGCTGTCATGTCTTATTGAAGTAGCAATATGAGTATCCTCAGACCTGAGATACTAGTTACCTTATATAGGAGTTTCTATACTTTGGCTCATACTTATTCATACCCTGATGATCATGATGATATGGGTAATAACGGGTATAGTGATGATCATATGTTAGTAAGCCGAGTAGTCAAGATGGGATCCATAGCTCTTGATATAGTGATATAATGGGAGATGTATCTTTGGGCCCCTTGTTGAAGTGACACACTCATAAACCTTTGATCAGAGTATAAGATTGATAGAAAGGGTTTTTAGTTAATCTTGATACACAATGGCTGAGTGGTGTTCCTCATGAACAAGTTTAATTCTAGGATAGCTATTGCTATTATATGAGTTGACACTTAATCTGAGCTCAATAAACTAGATGGTATTTAATTTGATGGAATCAAGTCACAAGCATGTGACGTTCCAACTATCGGGGGATCACACACCTTTGCTAGAAAACCCATTTGATCATCTAGAGCTATCGGGATCCATGTCAATCTGGAACACTGAGTCTAAAGGTTCTTGAATGGGAAGCCAAGTTTAGGTTAACCTCAAGCGGCTCAATACTTTGGGATCCCATGAGCTCTAACACTTTGCGTCTTTACCGGACTAAGTAAAAGAACCTATAGACTAGGTCTATACCAAAAATATTTTTTTGTCGAATTCGTTAGAATAATTATTAATTGGTTGGACCAAATTAATAATTAAAGGAAACAAAGAGAAAAATAGGGAAAAATGCATGGAGCGGAATAGGGTAATTTTTTCCCATTACGAGTGGGCAGTAAATGAACACAGGATGTTCAAAGTGGGGCTTGCGTAGCTGCCACATGAGGAAAGCCTGCGCGTACTAGCGGGTTGCAGGCCTGTAAGCCCGCTAGGTCTGCCTTGTGGTAAGGGGTTGCGGGTTAGCCCACGGGTCCAAGTGACCCGCATGGCTAACCCACTTGTTGGATGGGAATATTTAAATCCCACATTGAATTTTAGGGGGAGCCTAACACTCCCCCTTTCCCCATAAATAGGCTTACAGTTCTCTTTATTTCACATAACACAAAATATTTCTGCTCAGCTTTTCACTCTTAGTTCTATATCTCTTTCTTCATTCGTTGTGCGAGATCCTTCACATGTTTCTCCAAACAACGAAGAATTTTTTTAGAAGGCTCTTTCTATTTTATGAGAGCCTTCTCAGTTTATATTATCGGGTTGGTCTTCAAGCAATCTAGCAATTGCTATCCACTAACGGGTTCTACCTCTATGAGGTTTTGGTTGGTGAAGATCCATGTGGATCAATTTTAGAGGTTATCCTAGTTTAGAGGCTCATATAAAAAATTTCTACTGAATTTCTCTAAGGGAATTCTTGTTGGTCCTTAGAAAGCTTGTAACAATTGCAGAGGGGGGGTGAATGTGAATCTTGGTTACTTTAAATGATTATGAAAATTTAAATATCCAAGATAAGTTTTTAGATGCGTGGTGAGTTATGCGTGCTAAGTTTGTCTAAAAACTTATAAACAGCTCAGCTTCGTTGGTAACGTTTATCTTCAATCACTTGCTGAGTACTCTACTCAGCTTGGATTGGTTTTTCAAGAAAAAACACTTAACTATAGAAAGAATTATGAATGAGCTAGATGCAATAAAAGCTAAAGCTTAAGTTCAGAATATCAACACCTAATTTTATCTTGGCTCAGTTCTAAGCCTACCTCTATTTCCCGGATTCCTTCTCCGAGTTTTAATATACTAGTCTTTGTTCCTTACTTAGGCGGAGCAGCCTTTACAGAGTGTAGAAACAATTTTTACAAAAAGTACTTTTCTTTCTAACTACCACTCAACTTAGTTTGGGTACCCTTTCGAAACTGACACTCAGATTTGAAATGAAAGTGCGAACTGAATTCAACTTATAAAATGTTGTTACAATGTTAAATCTAAGTAATTGATTTTCTCTATTACAAACATATTTGAAATGGTTGTTTGCTGATTGCTTGAATTTTGAATTTCTTGAAGCTAGAAGTATTTATATAGAGTTTTAGCTCTTAAAGAAGTTCGAGGTTATTAACCAAGTTTGAATGTCTGAATTTGACTTTTATTTATACTTAAAGCTTTGCGAAATAGACATTGCAAACTTTTCATCATTACAGTTCTTCAATTTTTCTTCTCTTCATATCTTTCGAATCTTCCCATTAGAGATAGATTCCAAGACGTTTAGAGATAGAAATTTGAAAGTTGAGGCATGATAAACTCCCGTTGAGAAATTATCGTTTATCTTCAAGCAAAACAGATTAATAGAGAGGCATGCGAAGTGCAACATGGATTCTGTGATAGGTTGATGTTATTGATGCTTGCAGAGACGTGCGATAACATTGAGAAAATGGCGCATGTCAGAGGATTCTTTTTATCTTTGAATTTAGTGGGGAATCTCCAACATTCCGTACTGACATCTTTTGGAACTGCGAGGCCCACTAGAAATCTTCATTAATTTCAACGCTTTTAATTTGAAAAGCATAGAAAGAATATTCTATTTCTCACAGAAGATGTTAGCAGCACAGGTGTCATTGAATTCCCTAAGTGTCTATGAATTCAGCTTTAAAAGCTAACTCAACACAGTTGAGTTGATATTCTTCTACACTATGTAGTACTCAGCACAGACTCAGCTTTTCCTACACTAAGCCATAACTTAATTAATTACACAGCAAAGTGAGTACTTAATTAATTTCACTATCCTAGTCAGCTTCATTAATTAAGAGTATATTTATTACTTAATTAATTTCACTATCCTAGTCAGTTTGCTATTTCCAAAATGTTTAAGTATTATGAAGTACTATTAACATGGGTTCTACAATCTCCTCCATTTTGTATAGATGACAAACTAGGTAGTAGAAGAAGTTAATTGAATAAGTAGTTTAGAGATATTAGAAATACCTAGAAAGTAATGTAAGACTCCCTTGCACTGAGTGACTTTCCTTAGTTAACTTGAACTCCCCCATACTTAATGAGTCTCTTCAAGCGGCTTAGCTCCCCCATATTTAGAGGATTTTTCTTCACCTTAGGGCTTTGTCTTACTTTAACTTTTCTTTATTGTTGGTCTCTTGTATGAGTTCTTGCATCAGGTATCCAACACATAGCAGAAACATAAATACATGAAAATAATGTAATGTTAAGAAGATCTTAACTTGAGGTATAAACTTTTAATTTTATTGATTAAAAAATGACTTAGTCAATACATTAATTATTTCCTAAACTAAGATCATAATGTTACGCTCTATTACAAGTTCTAGTTACAAAGTACATAGCTGATTTCTTATATGCTATGGAGGAAGAACCAGCAGTATTATCTTTATTTGCCTTCGGATATTGCTGCTGAGGAGGTGGAGGATAATGATGCCTTGGAAGAGTTCCCTTTTTTAGATTCATCATTCAGAGAGCATCTTCAACTACCTTCTCCCCCTTTAATATCTGACCTTGTACAATTTGTTCAAGGTACAGATTGAAAGTGTCTAGGGCAGCCTATAAGTTCTCTTGTTGGCCGATGATTTGCAAGGAGATCTCTTGCTCCAACTGCTCTTTGTCCTTAGATATAAGGAATTCATGTTCGTTAAGCTCACTGAGGAGAAGATGGTGAAATCTAGAGAGGTGCGCAATTTGGTTAAACCCTTGACATGCAAACTGTTGAAAGCATTGGAGTAAGGCTCTGAAGTCCATTGTAGTCAATGCGATCTTAGTTGCGCTTCAATGTCAAGAACCTTGCATCCAATACATGATATACACTTTGTAGAGTAATTAATATCTTTTACATCCAATTCGGCAGGTCTCATTATAGTTCCAACATTCTTCTGCAGGTCTTCTACCTTTGACTTGATGACATTCAATTTGGTGTCAATGGTAATTGATAAGTGTATAATTACACTTATTATCATGATATTTTCAATCATAAAATGATATGGTTTTGTTTCATTTTATACTTCATATAAAAGATTTCACATGGTATGTAGTTGTTTTTTATGCAAATGCAGATACTAGGTAAGTCTTGGGAGTAAAATGAACAAATGTGGAATTCTATTGAAAACGAGTGAAAAATGTGCAAGAAGATGCGTGGAACATAAGGATCTAGCTTAGGATCGAAGTTGTCAAAGATCAATAAAGTTGCAAAGAAGAATCATGAAGAAATAGCATTTCATGATCGTGACACCTATGCGTGGTCGTGACTTGTCACTCTTCATAAATAGAAAATTGCCAACCAATGTTCACGATCATGACAAGTGATTCACGATCGCGACTTGTGACGGTTAATGATTATCTCTTTTCAACTACTAACCATTGGATAACAACAATCAACCGCTATCAACTACCAATTGAAAAGACACCCTTTGGAAGTTAACCAATCGTGAAAAGGTTTCTTTCCATTATGGATGAGGTTGAATCTTTGCATCCAATCAAAATGAAGTGATGCAACTCTTTGCCAATGAATGTGACTCTTCATTTAGATAGACAAAACCCTTCGAACTCTATAAATAGGGTTCAAATCTAACAATTTTGGTAGCATAGAGACATGCATGGTGTAGGAAATGTATAGAAACTTGTATGCATAGATAGAGAGTTAAAATGTATAGATTTCGCTACGTTCAAAGTCTTAGCAAGAAAAATGTATGAGTGATTCGATTCTTATTTCGATCACTATATTTCTACACAAATTCGAGCATTTGTTGTATGAGTGTAATTGCAAAGCACTTATCAATAAAATTTTTCATTCTTCAACATTCTTTTATTTGAAATTCACAAAGAATAGCATCCTAGCAGAGGTTCTCTATGAGTAGAGACCGAATTCAAAGTAGATGCAGGAATTGGGGAAATTGACGACTCCCATTAAAGAGTGGATACAATTTGATCAACTTTAGATTTCACTTGCATACCTTACAACTTTACTTTGTTTTCTTCTTATACTTTCTATTTCAAAGTTTATGATATATCTATGCATCATAATGAGTAATTCATTTTGTGTCATTTATATTAATCAAGTTATATGCTTTCGAGTTAACTTTAAGAGTTATTTAGGGGTTAACAAGATTGTGTATAATCACTGGATCTGTGATTATATCACTGTTTAGTGAGCTAACATTTTTTGAATGGTAACTTGCTAAATATGGCTTGTGAGAGTAACCCCTACTAAGCATAGTAATATTGTTATCCAGGTTCTTATAAGTGTTATAATTCGTTTACCCTAGATTTAGAAAAGTCATCTCATGTGTTGCTCTACAGTGTCAAAATTACATGTTTTCATTTACCCCATAACTCTAGTTGGTCTTTAGAACCGAATTCCTTCTCTGTGGGATTGATATCTTTTCAAACTACATCGAAATTGTATACTTGCAGTGATCACCATTTTTCTATTTAGATAAGCGGTATTGACAACTCCTGTTCTTATTTTGAATTTTTATCTTATTGGTAGAGAAGTGAGGAACAAGGTTTTTGGCTTCATTACAGTATATAAGTCCTCAGCATTAGTATAGTCAAAACCTTGTGATTAGTCATGCCAGTCTCATGACATCAAGATTCAGAAGGAGGAGGAAAACTAGGAGTAGGCAGTTGTAGAAAAATTTTCCCCGTTGTTGTGATAAGGAATTTTTGGGATGAGGATATCTTGGTGTCCGTGTGCTCATTGACTTCACGTTGGATGGAGTCCAGTTTGGTGTGGAGAGAGTCAAGAGTGATCATCGGTGCCTTCTCCATTTTTGCGGAGATATCCATCAGTAGCTTCACCATTTAGTCTTGCTTATTATCGTAGTTCAGCAAGAACATTAACTGGGCCACAAACAGCTTGGCAATGTTGTGGTCAGCGTCCTTTGTAGTTTTTACTCCTTCATGACATTTTTAATTCGTTGATCGATGAGCTTCTTTATTTTGGCATGCTCCTAGCCAAGTTTGTGGATCTATGTTCGTTGAGTTACCATATTGGTACTTAATTGACTCAGCTACTCAGTAGCAGCATCCACACTACCCTTAATCTTTCCAGCAACAACGTTAGCCATTGTAGTAGACATGGGGATAGTAGTGATTACTTCCCTAAGCTAGGTTGCAGAATTTGTCAAACCGGTTAGGATTAGAGCCATCTTGTCCACCAATTTCTTGGCACTCTCTTTTGCCAAGTGGTTTTGAATAACAAACAAGCTACCTTGAATCTTTTCAAACTCCTCGAAGTAGATTGATTCAATTGGAAAACTTGAATGGTTTTTGAACTTAGGCAATTTTGTTTTGGTTTGGAGGACAAGTCCTTCAAATCCTGAACAAGTAGCAAATTTCTTACTTCCTCACTAACTCTCTAATCTCTGCCAAGATAGATGAATCAGCCAAGCTTTCATGACCTCGCTCTCTACTGGGTTCAGGATCTTCATGGGCTATAAAATTTACCTCAATGTCCTAACCACTTGCTTTTCCTTATTGAGCAGAGTTCTTAACATTCGGCACATCCCTAACTAGAGGGGTTAGAGGGGTAAAAGCTAGGTTTAAAGAAGGGGTAGGTTTAGAAGAATTTACAATTATAGAAATAGGGGGACTGGTTTTCTTGATCAGAATGGAAGGAACAAGGGATGTACAAGAAGGACTTTGTGTTTGGGATTGTACAGGAGAAGATGGGATAGGAGAATTACTTACTATAGAAATGTTAGGAGAAAAAGAATCATGAATTTTTGTAAGATAAGAAATATGATTGGTAGAATGTTGGTTATTGATAGGGGATGAAGGAATATGAATGGGAGAATTTATAGTATTTGAAAGAGGAAGAGAATATACAGTCTGTGTTTCAGTATCTACAGGAGTAGACACTAGCGTTTTGGAGAATTTAAAAGAGAAGAAGGGATTTAAGGATTTACAAAAGAAATGGGGGTAGGATTTAAAGAAACCTCTTGGTTAGTAGTTTGGTCTAAGGATGGACTAGCTTGAGGTTACTCAAACTAAATAGAGGGTTACTCAGTTTGAGTAGTCTGGTACAAGGATGTTGGGATCAAGAAGATTAGACTTTTCCTGATGGAGAGGAAAAGTTTCCTCAACATCCTACTCATTGCTCACCACTTGCACATTCTTTTGCAAGGGCCTGTTGGTGATAGAACACTTATGTTTAGTGCCCTTAACTTTTGCAAAAACTTCTTGAACTTTAGTATTAGTGTTAGGACTTAGAGTGTCCTCATCTCTAGACTTCTTAGCCTTGCCCTGCTCCTCAATTTCTTCTAAGAATACCATTTTACGCTTTTCTTAGCGGAAGGACTCATCAACCGCAGTCACATCTTCTCTTTCCTTTGCCTATTGCTCAGCATGAAGTTTAGTCTCTTCTTCTCTTTTGGTGTCATCTTTGGCCTTCATTTACCTCCTTTGATGTTGGGGCTGATCAGGGGCCTCATCAGTTTTAGATTTCGCAGGGCTCTTCCCCTTGGCATTAGAGGAAGCAGCCTTTTGCTTGGGAGAGGAGGCGATGGCGGTGACTTGCTCTAGGATGCTAGATATGGGAAGTTTGTTTGAATCATCGCTAACCTTGAAGTCCACCATGAAGCCATCTTCTTCCTCCTTTAGGATTTCCACTGGTACTAGTATCGGTACGCACTTAAGCTTGAGCTTTTGTTTTGCCTTGTTGTACCTAATATGTACCTGGTTTTGAACTTGTTTGCTGAAGTGAGACATGTTGAATTTCTTCTTCATAAGCAAGACTATGTCACCAGACTCCCCAAAAAACTGAGCGATGTCCACTTTCACCGCCCTCATCAATTTGGTTATGAGGTAACCATAATGATAGACACTAGTCAGCATGGTTAAATGGTGAAAAATCACCACTGGCTAGCTAAGCTTCTTACCCTCTACCATATGGTAGACCACACACCTCTTGAAGTAGGTGCAGCTAGTAACAAACCTAGTTTTGGGTAGCAGTACCTTCACCACTAGCTCATGGAAATCTCTAGTAGTCTAGCTCATTCCACTTGCTATAATTTCCCTTGGTACATAGTTAGAGGGGAGCTCCCAATCCTCTGGAATTACTATGGCATCCTCATCGCCAGTTTTGTGGAGCTGAGTGCCTCTGTTAGGCATGTTGAGAATGCTCCCTATCATCCACAAGAAAATAAGAGTTTATTTACCTCCAAACTCCATTATCAACATATCATTAAACCCCTGAATGGTGTAGAGGTTGGAGTAGAATGCTCTGATGAGTCCTGTGATGGCTTGTCCTTCCATCTTCAGGAAGGAGCTGAGGTGTTGCTACTTAATGATCATGTGTATAATCTTGTTCTTCAGCAACCCCTCATAGTATACCTCGTAGACCAAACCAAATTCAAGATCATCAGCCCAATCTACCTTAGTGAAAAGGTTCCTTCTTCTAGGGTCAAATTTTTAGTCTTTCCCTCAACGTTCACTACGATTTTCAAGGAAGTGGTGGTACAAAGCCTGTAGGTTGTTCGGGTAATCACCATTTGAGAGAGGTTTGAAGGTATTTGAAAGAGAAGAGAAAATTAGGGTTCAACTACTTTAGTATTCAAGATCACAGAATGCAAGTGAAACTTCTCTCTTAAACTATTCAACTTATATAGGAAACAACATCTCTTAGGGGTACATGGCGCTTCCACAATTCGTGATGAATTTGAACATTGAGATTGGCAAAAGATTAATAGCTATATTAAAAAGGTGAGTTTGGATAAAAATGGTTCCACTTCAAACATGCATCTTTTTGAAAAAGTAGAGCATGAATTTAACAGCGAAACTGTTCCTCACGCAGTTACATTAAAATTTAGACTGTGTTATCCATGTGTCTTCTCAAGGCTTGATCTTCAACACTTAGCCAAAATTTTGAGAATTTCAATTTCCTTCTTCTTCTTTAACACGGATTTGCCATTCCAATTAACTTCCTTAGAACACTGAATTGCTCCATTGACAATGGTTTGGTGAAGATATCAGCGCACTGCTCCTCTGAAGGAAAATACTCCAGCTTGACATCTCCTTGTAGCACATGATCCTTAATGAAGTGATGTCTGATATTGACATGCTTTATCTTGCCATTCTGAACTCGATTTTTGGATAGGTCAGTTACGCTCTTGTTATCACACATAACTTTGAGACAAGTTGACTTTATACCATAATCTTCCAAGTGCTACTTAATCCATAGCAGTTGTGCTACGTAATTTCCTGTGGCCATGTACTCAGCTTCTGCTGTACTCAACATAATAGAGGTTTGCTTCTTATTGTACCACGAGACAAGACACGCTTCAAGGAAATGACATCATCTTATTGTACTTTTCATACCGAGCTTGTCTCTACCATAATCATCATCTGTGAATCCCCGAGGAGTGAAATCTGAGCTGCTGGTATACCACAGACCTACTTTTATTGAGCTTTGCAAGTACCAGAGAATTCTCTTCATAGTGGCTAAATGAGATTCTCTGGGGTCAGCTTGATACCGAGCGTGGTAGCATACAGCATACTGAATGTCTAGCCTAATAGCCTTGAGATAAAGAAGAGAGCCTATGATTCCTCTATAGTATTTGCTGTCCACAGGTTTTCTAGCTTCGTCTTTACTCAGGATAGTATCAGTGGACATTGGCATCGAATGTTCCATGTCAAACTTCTTCAGGACTTCTCTGGCATACTTAGCTTAACTGATGAAAATTCCATCTCCAGTTTGCTTTATTTGAAGACCAAGAAAGAAATTAAGCTCTCTCATTATAGACATTTTGAATTTGCTCTTCTTCTGCTTGTTGAACTCCTTGCATAGCTTTTCATCAGTTGCTCCAAATATGACATCATCAACATATATCCAGATTAACAACACAACTTCCTTTCTTCACATGATAAACAGAGTTGTATCTATTTTTCCTCTTTCATAGCCTTTGCAGATCAAGAAATTGGTCAGCCTCTCATACTGTGAGCACGTGATTTTGTACCAGCTTGCGCTTTCAATGATGATGGCTTTTCGGGGATATTTATCCTTGAATCACACTTTTTTTTACCATTCGACGATCTTCAAATGGGAGACTTCCTCATTGTTGAATTACTTAATTTTATTCAGAAATTAATTAAAAAATACGAAAAATATATAAAAAAAATTCAAAAATAAAAAAAACTAGAGGGAGACTGAATCCCAGGCCTGAAGGCAAGCCTCACAAAAAAAAATGGGCTTTCGCGAGACAAGCCTCTCCAAACATCTTGCGAGGTAGCCTTGCCAAACATCTTGCGAGGTAACCTTGCCAAACTCCTTAGCGAGGCAACCTTGCCAAGGTTTGGTAAGGCAGGCCTCGCCAAACTCATTGGCAAGGTGGCCTCGCCAAACTTGGCGTAGGCAAGGGCATGCCTTGCCAAACTCGTTGGCTAGGGCATGCCTTGCCATGGTTTGGCGATGCCGCCTTCGCCAAACTCTTTGGCGAGGCGGCGTCACCAAACTTGGCGAGGCAACCTTGTCAAACTTGGCGAGGTAGCCTCGCCAAGGTTTGGCAAGGAGCCTTGCTAAGGTTTGGGGAGGCAGCCCTTGTCAAACTCTTTGGTAAGGGTATGCCTTGCCAAATTTGGCAAGGCAGCCTTGCCAAACTCCTTGGCGAGGCAACCTCGCCAAGGTGTGGCCTCGCCAAAGTTAGCAAGGCAGCCTTACCAAAGTTGGCGAGGGGCCTCGCCACACTTGGTGAGGTAGCCTCACCAAAGACGCGGCGAGGAGCCTCTCCAAACTTTTTTTACGGTGAGACCCCTCGCCGGAAAAACCTACCTTTTTAGGATTTTCAAAGATTTTTCTATAAATAGTCGGACGTTTTTGGAATGAAGGGGGCTCAAAAATTCAGAGAAAATTATCTTCTTCAGATAAAAAAATGCTGATAAAAAATACTTTCTTTTCTAATTTTTTTTTGGATCCAAAACACATTTGGATCCCAAATTTCTTCATCTTAAAAATCAAATTTCTTCTTATGTTTTTCTTCAAATATCTTTAGATATTCTCGGGTCTAAAACAAATTTAGAACCCAAGTCTGATTATCATTTGGATATATAAACACTTATTTTTTAACATTAAAATACAATTAAATCAAAGCGAATGAGGAACACTTCTGGGGATCGAACGGATACGCCGAAGTGAATTCATACCGCAAGGGTAAGCTTCTGAGTTCCTAAAACTGCGAATTCCATGCTCATCATTTGCTTCATCTTTTTCTGATTTTATTTTTGGACCTAGGAATATTTTTTTTATTTCTTTTTATGTAAATAATGTTGTAATTCTCTTCTTCATTTTTATTTCTTTTCTTCATTTTTTAGAATACCCCCACAAACGGAATAAAATATATTCCCGGATAACAGACCTCACCTTTTGCCATGCGATCATTTTCACTAATAAAATTGATCAACATACGTGTAAATAAAAATGAACTATTTTTATTTAAATTAACCATTTTAAACCGTCGATATTTTAATTAGGCCATACAGGCCTCGCTAAAATCAAATCGAACATATGTGATATCCCCTGTGCTAACCTTTATGGATGCAGGTTTGATGTATGTTTAGGATTTTATTTTTCCTTCGGGTATTGCGCATATTTTTGAGGAAATGTAATTAATAGGGTAGTGGACGTTTAGCATCCCCCGATTTTTTAAAGCCTTGTAATTTTTATTTTTCGCATTTATTTTCTGCATTTGCTTACTACTTTGTGGATGGTTTATTATTTTGCCTTGTGGATGGTTTATTATTTTGCAATATGTGAATCATGCATATAAAGTCTAAAAATGACCTAAGTGCGAGAATGTATAACTAAGAAAATACGGTTTTCTGTAGATGTAATATAATATGATCGCATAAGAAATAAGCAACTTATCCCAGACCCAAATCTCTATGTCTTAGTGGGCCATCCTCCGGACGTTAAGCCTCATAGGACTCTAATTCTTGGAAAGAGCTAATCCAGGTGGCGACTCCACACTAAGAGATGGCGGATTCGGGTTTGACCAAATCTAAAATGTTTTCTCTCTCTCTTTTCAACCTTTTTCCCAGGTCCTCGACCCGGTGCTTTTCCTTTTCAAACACCCCAGTGGACCGTGCCTACTAAATCGCGCGCTCTCGGTCCACCGCGCCTACACGAATTAGGGATTTTTCTAAAAGCTTGTTTTTTCAAAGTTTTTAGATTTTTTATGAGTGCCGAAAATTATTGATCACATTATTCCGTTTTCTCTTAATTATGATATATTCATAATAACTTATTGCAGTAGAAGGGATTAGCCCATAAGTTTAAGGTACCCTTATTACCGCGAAACTCTCTCTTGTACTAATCTACCTCCCTGAGAAAAGATAATACTCGAACTGGTGGAGCACTTGTTGCCATATCGCATGTACCTCCCTCGTTAGAGGCTTGGAGTGTATTTTAGTGCAACAAGAACCTTCTACATCACCAAACCATTTACAAACCTCATGTAAATAAACCATAGGCATTTTCCGTGGGGTTTTACACAAAATGCATTATATTTTCCTGCAGGCACGCTCCTTAGTATCTTTATAATGCTAAGGTGAACCAAACTTAGGATAGAGACTAACCAAGAACCCTATACGCGGGAGTTGTATGGTTGGAAGATATAACGTTGCATGTTATGTGCTATGTGTATACTACTTTTAATTTATCACTAAACAAATGTCATGCTAACTACCAATTTTTGTGCAAACACTTGAACGCACACACTCATGATATTAAATGTACATACATACCACATACACTTAGGCGTAGTTGACATTATAGATCATGTCACCCTAGGACAACATAAAACCACTTAGGGACATCAATTACCCCTTTTTTAGAGAGATGTCCACTTGACATCCTGCTATTAGTCTGCACATGGCGGATATACCTTCCTTTTACTACGTGATGTCCACTTGACATCCGACACCTAGCTCACAAGGGGCAATAACATATCCCACACATTACCTTTGAGATGTCCACTCGACATCTAACTCACAACCCTTCCGGGGTAATTATACACACTAAAAGCCAAAACGGGGTAAATACCTACCCAAAACCATTTTTTCCCACATTAAAGGATATCCCAGTTGATGTCCTAACCTAAGTTCACACGAGGCAAACTTACTTCAAAATTCTTACCTTACCAAATCTTCAAGGGTATACGCCTCATACCCGAATCATTCGCCCACACGAGGCAATAATTCACATATCACTACATACCCTCAAATAGTGATGACCACACAGGTATCCAAAACTCCGCCCTAATTGGGCAAAATAACCAAATCATTCAATAGGTAGCTACATACGGTAGTTATTTTCATTTTATTAGGGTATGTCACATCGCTTATCCGAAACAATTTTGACCTCCTCATTCCTCAAACCATTGACCTATTACCACATAGGTAACTTAGTCACCTCACTTACATCACTCATGTTACAATGTCACACAGTCATTGTACAAGTCTCAAATCCAACCCTCGATGTTGGATTTTCATTTCCACATGTTTTCATTTTTACCTAACGACTAACTTGTTTGTTTCAAATGGATTAACATACATGTTATTTCACAACATGGAATGCTAACCCCTTGTGAATGCATCCATAACATTAAAAATCTCATGCATTACCCACATCATAACTCATATCACGAATCTTACATGCACGGTCTAATATTTTGCTCATG
Organism: Euphorbia schlechtendalii; assembly: GCA_949673415.1. NCBI lineage: Eukaryota > Viridiplantae > Streptophyta > Magnoliopsida > Malpighiales > Euphorbiaceae > Euphorbia > Euphorbia schlechtendalii. The sequence continues at coordinate 52,300 of CATIWQ010041160.1, forward strand.
TATCAAGGGGGCTTGGAAGAGGCCTGATCGTTGCCTAGTCTGTGTTTCCCCAATTCTGCAGGGGGTTCCGTACACTAATTCAAGTGAGGACTCAGGTTCAAACTCGGATTTAGTTCAACGCATATCGATCATGGCCAATCCGCAAGAAGAAGGTGCGAGGGAAGATCACCCTATCATAATGGGACAAAATTCTCAGCAGTCATCGGTGAGCGCCGAGATTGCAGCTGCCTTGAACACCTTTGCCAACAGTGAATAGCTAGCTAAACTCATTTGCCAAGATGTTGGGAGGACCCATAATGCGGTGTCTAGCCGGGAGGTCACCCTCAACAACATCAATCCAATAGGGGGATATCCTACCTCGCATGTAGTATCCTCAACTCCTACTACCATTTATCAGTTCAGGGCAGAACAAAGTCAGCTGAACCAAGCTCCGATTGGGCAGCCAGGATATAACTTTAACAATCCTCCCCAATTCTTCCCAAGATAAATGGCCGGTGTTCAGTGACCCAACAACCTATTCCCAACTGGAGTACATCGGTCGCCTCACAGTTCCAGGCACCTCAATTGCTCCATTTCGCGGCATATCCCCAGGGGCAATATGGCTCTTATCTAAGCATAGGGAACACCATCCTCCAACAACCTGGCATGGCGGAACTATGACAACAGTTCTTGGCCATTCACGGTGGCCACCTAAGGAACAGGTACCCTACACAACCGATAATCAGAGATGAAGACAACTTGCCCCAAAACTTCTCAATGCCGCAGTTTGAGAAGTACATAGGATCTGGCAACCTGCGTGCTCACTTGACGCATTATTAAACGATGATGAGAGCATTGAGGGTCAGCGACCGAATGATGGGTAAGCTCTTCCTCGTCACCTTAGGCCACCCAGTCAATGAATGGTACAGCCACCTACCGTTGGACATAGCCACTGATTGGAATAACCTTGCTTAGGCTATGCTGGGGCATTATTGTTTCAACTCTCAGATAGAAACCACAATGCAACATGTAGAGGCTATAAGAAAAAGGCAGGGTGAAAACTTAAAATCCTACTATACACATTGGATGACTACACAAATCAAGGTACAGACTCATTTAACTCTACCAGAGATGATAACCAAGCTACTGGACGGTGCACTACCATCATAGAGGAACAAGTTTGGGTCAGACATCTTCACGAGCTACCAAGAAGTGTTTGAGAAGGTAGATAGGATGGAGCACTTCGAATCCATTGATACATCTGGGGGGGAATAGCATGAGGGAAGATTATGTAATATTTAGCTTTCAGCTACTTTGCCCACGGGGCTTTTGAATTTTTTTTTAATAAATTAAACATTGTTTATTTGCTTGATATTTTATCAATGACATCACGCATTCTCATAAACATATACATATTATTTTTAGCACATGTGATACATCATTTCATAAAATTAATTCGGGTATAAATGGATACCCCAAAAATTCAAATCATTTGACTCTTGAGAAAAAGTGAGAGATAAATACATGTACTTAGACAACGCGTGATAGCAATTGCCTCATCATACAAGGATGAAAGATCAATGGAAAGATCTCCAAGCATGAAACATCTACTGAATCACGCAAAGGTCAAAAGGATTAGAGATAGAACAAGGCCAAAATGTCAACCAAGCAAGTTGGGACTAGACAAATGGCGCAATACCACAAAGAAGGAGTCAGATCATTGAAAATGTCAACAACTCAATCACAACTCCATTCATAAGACCAAGCAACAGGTGCAATGCCACAAAGAAGGAGTCAGATGGTTGAACACGTCAACAAATCCATCACAACCATTCATGAGACCAAACCGGTGCAATGCCACAAAGGAAGAGTCAGATCGTTGAACACATCAACAATGCCATTTGTGAGCGGGCGACATAGAGCGGTGGGCCGAGAGCGCGCGGGGTTCATAGGCGCGGTCCACCGGGGTGTTTTGAAGAAAGGAAGGAAGAAGAAAAAGCACTGGGTCTGGGACCCGGAAAAAAAAGGTTTGAAAGACAAAAAGGCGAAAATGTTTAAGATCGGTTCGAACCCGAATCCGTCGTCTCTCAGTGTGGAGTCGCCACCTGGATTAGCTCTTTCCAGGAATTAGAGTCCTGTAAGGCTTAACGTCTAGGGGACGGCCCACCAAGACACAGAGATTCGGGTCCGGGATAAGTTGCTTATTTCTTATTGGATCACATTAAATTACATCTACAGAAAACCGTTTTATTTTAATTGTGCATATTCGCACTTATGTCATTTTTTGGAGTTAAATGCATGATTCACGTATTGCGAAATGATAAAACCTTCACAAAAAACGGAAAAATAAATCATCTACTAAAACAGTAAGTAAATGCGAAAAGTAAATGTGGAAAATAAAATTACAAGGCTTCAAAAATCGGGGGATGCAACCGCCCGCTAACCTATTATTTACATTTTCCGTAAATAAAATGTGCAATACCCGAAGGAAAATAAAAGCCTAACATACATCTAACCTGCATCCACAAAGTTTAGCACAGGGGATATATCACGTATGCTCGATTTGATTTTAACGAGGCCTGTGTGGCCTAATTAAAATATCGACGATTTAAAGTTGTTAATTTAAATAAAAACAGTTCATTTTTATTTACATGTATGTTGGTCAATTTTATTAGTGAAAATGACC
>CATIWQ010041161.1:0-26045 GCA_949673415.1 Euphorbia schlechtendalii
ATCCAAACTTCACCATTTTCATGACAATTGGTGTGTGTGAGGAAAGTGTAGAATTATATGGTGTGAATATAGTTCTAGAGAGAAAATCGTATAGTTTTCGCTTCGTTCTAAGTTAGCGAGAAAATGTATAAGTGATTCGAACATTATTTCGATCACTAGATTTCTCTACATATTCAAGTGATTGTTGTATAAGTGTAATTGCAAATCACTTATCAATAAAATTTTTCATTCATCAATATTCATTTGTTCGATATTCATAAAGAATAGCATCCTAGCAGTGGTTCTATACGAGTCAAGACCGAATTCAAAGCAGACGCAAGAATTGCGGGAATTGACGACTCCCATTAAAGAGTGGATACAGTTTGATCAACTTTAGCTTTCACTTGCATACCTTACAACTTTGCTATGCTTTGTACTTATACTTTCTATTTTGAAGTTTATGATATGTCTATGTGTCATAATGTGTATATTATGTTGAGTCTTTTATATTAATCAAGTTATATGCTTTTGAGTTAACTTTAAGAGTAGTTTCGAGGTTAACAAGATTGTGTATAATCACTGGATCTGTGATTATAAAGCTGTTTAGTGAGCTAACATTTTTGGAATGGTAACTTACTAAATGTGGCTATGTGAAAACGACCCGTACTAAGCATAGTAATATTGTTATCCAGGTTTATATAATTATCTTAACTTGTTTGCACTAGATTTAGAAAAGTTATTTCATGTGTTGCTCTGCAGGGAATAATTGAATATCTGAGTGTCTAGAATCGAATTTGTTAAAGTAGTCTAGTGTACATAATATCTTTGATAATTTTGCATGTTCTCTTTACTATACTTGTTCATCGTGTTAATCTATACTGATTTCTTCTACTCTAATTTATCTATTGAATTATCCATTTAACTACCAATCCAACCCACCAAAATAAAATCAAACTATTTTATTTTTCCTTGTTCCATTCCTCTTGTTGATCTTTAGAGCTGGTTCCTTCCTTGTCGGATCGATATCTTTTGAAACTACATCGTAACTATTTACTTGCAATTATCATCATTTTTCTATTTGATAAGTGGTATTGACAACACCTGTACTTTAAACCAAAATCTTGCGAACAAGTTATTAAGCTTATCATTAGAAAAGTGGCAAACAAGGCAATCCTCGGGCTAGGAGGCCATTGGCCTTTCCTAGCAACAATACCCTAAACAATGTGTTTTAGTTAGGAGCTAGGAATGGCCCAGCTTAGTTTGGACAATTTATGGTGGGATAAAGTTCTAGGAGTGATTTGTTGGGACTTTCTTGGGTAACCCAGCCTTAAAATCCATTTGGGTCAGGCTAGTTCAGTCACCAGCTTGTTAATGCGTTGCCTCCACAATCAAGCACTCAATTGTTCGCAGTACCAGTCAATAGGCCATCTCCTAGCTTTAACTCTCTACAGGCTGACCCTCAAAGTGTTGATGCTCCTACTCTATTCAACGTAGGAGTGAACCCCCTAATGAGCCAATATCAGCTAGGTCCCCACTCTACAGGAGTCCCTAATTTTATCGTTACCTCTAGAGGTGTGACATTTCTTTATGAGAAATATCATCAAGTATCTGCAACTTTTGCCCATCCTTATCAGTTGGGATTTTCGTTCAGCTACAAGGGTACAATGCCTCAAGGTTAGGCTCCAAAAATGGCACAACTCTAGCAGCAGTTCCTAGCCGCTCACGCATAGCGATTCCCCAATTATCCCTCAAGATACTACACGACGCTCCGGATAGTACATGATAAAGATTGGTTGCTCGATAAATTTATCATACCCAAGCTAGTGAAGTACAAAGGGGAAGGAGACCCCAGATCCCACAAAGCAAACTACTAGAATGTAATGAGGGCCAGAATGATCTCTGATCGAATGTTGGCTAAACTCTTTATCATCACCTTATGCAAACCAGCCAATGAGTGGTACAACTACCTCCTGAAGTTTCAAGCAATTGGAATCGTTTATCAAAGGTGTTGGTAGAACAGTATGAGTTTACATCCCAAATGATAACCACAATGCAAAACTTGGAAGCTATAAAACAAATGCCCGATGAGCTATTCAAACCCTATTATGGTAGGTGGATGAAAATGCAAGTGTTGTTAAAGGATCGTCTCAGCTTATCAGAGATGATCGTAAAACTTCTGGATGGAGCATTACCGATATATAGAAATTGCTTGGGAATGGACACTTTCACTTGCTAGAGAGGATAGAGACCATGAATGCAGCAATGGCCCACCAATCAACAAACCATGGTATAAGAAGAGCGACACGGGATCCTTCCCAGTCGAAGGGGAAGCAAGCCAAAGTGCAATTGGTTCAATCAAAGATAGTAGCATCCGTATGATTACCAAAAGAGGAATATCATGGAATCTCCCCCCTACTCCTCTAATTTGGGATTCTTGTTCACCAAACTTTGGGAGTTGAAGAAGTTGGAGAGCATAAAGACCTGGGCTATCCCCAAACTAGAGGAGAAAAGTAACTTTTACCCCTACCATGTGATGTCTAGTCACAAAACTAATAACTGCAAGGATCTCTTAATGGTCATCTACAAGCTGATAGAAGAGTCCGCCTTAAAACCTAGCAAGATAAGTAATTCTCTCCCGTAATTTGAGGATAAGGTGGGAATGATCAGCTTGAAGATCGAAGGAGATATAGTCTAATAGTGTATGGAGTGGGCATTTATGGTCTAATAGTGTATGGAGTGGGAAGTGGAGAAACCTATCATGATGATCAGGTTAGGGATCAATCCCTGCCATGTGATGGCAAATCTAAAGGCAGGGTCGAGTTTGTCGTGTCTAAGAAAGGTCGGGAGCTGTCATTGCCCTAGGTTCAGGTTATGTGGAATGTCCATGTATGATTACTAGGATGCCCTAAGCTTCCATGTATGAAGCTCTCATGAGGGCGTAAGGCCTTCCGGATGACATGTTACCAGCACTATTCCCATGGTCACTATCTGGGATAGCTATAGATTGGTACATAACCCAACTTCCTTCCATCAGAGGTAACTAGCACCACATATCTCATGCCTTCAAGCGTGATTTCCTGTACATGGAGATGCCTGAGGCAAACATTATGGACTTGGCAACCTACATGCAAGACAAGGATGAGAAATTTAAAGAATACAACACACAATGGATAATCATACAAGTAACAATAAAAGAGAAGCTAGAGAGGTCCATATTACCGAGGATGTTGTTTAGTGAGGCATGCTCTGAATTCTACCACTGCCTTATCTTGTGCGAGTACGTGGATATTAGGGAACTTATTGAAGTGGTGCTTAAGTTAAACGTGGAGTTTCAAAGGTTATAATTGAGAGTAATGATGGTGGGATCATGCATACCATCCGGCCATGTGTTTGATATGATATCCCAATCCAACCAAGGAAAGGGTTCAGCGTAGTCAAGTTAAGCTAGAGGTACAAGTGCTGTCGGCCTCCATGTCTAGGGAGCTTGTTCGGGTCCTGGGTATAGTTTGTGTGGAATGCCTGTGTATGATGAGCAGGATTCGTGAACTTTCACGTTCTCAAGTTTGAGACTTTTATGAGAGCCTTAGGACTCCCTGACTCCGAACTGGCCAAGCTATTTTGTATTGTTTATCAAAAGCAGCTGGAGAATGGTATGGAAACCAATCAGAAGCATTAAGGAGTGACTAGGGTTGCATCTCAGAAGCATTCAAAAGGGCCTTCATATACATGGAGAAGCCTAAACCCACCTTGAGGGAGCTAGTGACATGGGTCCAAACAATTATGAGTCTTTCAAGAAGTATGCCCAATGTTGGATGACCATTCAGGTTAGGATGTAGTACAAACCTGAAGAGGATATTTTGGTGCAAATGTTGATCCAAGGAGTAGGCTCACATACAAGTGACGTCTCAACTCGATGAATCTCCAAACTTTTGAGGATTTGTTTGATATGGTTGCTAAGTGGGACTGGTTGCTCAGAGAGGCTGGACAAGTATAGCGGGTGATCGAGTCATGGAAATGATCACAAGGGCCAATCACGGGAAAGGTCTGGTCGTGGAAAACAAGATAAAGAAGGAAATAGCCCAAGAGTCCCTCAAAGGTACCCCAAATTAGAAAGAGGTACTGATTAGGTTCAAGGAAGAGCCAATTTCAAAAGAGACTAGTGGAATGGTATAGGAAGGCACCGCTCGCCTGTCAATAGATAAGGGGGAAGAATGGAGGATTCTCAAGTGTGAAGTGAGGCTTTCGGGGAGTTTATAATAATGATCGGTTCCAGTAGCAATCTCAATCTAGTCATGACACGGTTAGAGGACGTGTCAAGGGTTCTGGGATTCCCTCGGTTAGTGCAATGCTCTTGTTCCCAGGTTAATTTGTACTTGTAGGACCCAGTAGGGTGTAAAACAGGTCAAAGGGGGGGGGTGAATGACTCTTTTTCAAGTTTTAATTCAGTTTCAGAAGATCGTTGACTTCTGAAATATAATCTGAGTAAAAATGTTTTACTTAGAATCCCCTTTTTAAGATTTTTGAAAATTTAGATCAGAGTGGAAATAAACACAGAATAAAGCAAAGTAAAGGAAAGTGCAAACAGGGATTTTTATCTTGGTTCGGTTTCTGCCTAATCCAGTCCTTGGAATCTCTTGTCTAAGATTTAATCCACTAGTGGTTTTCTTCTGGTGAAAAGCAAACCCTTTACAGCTCTTATGTCTGAATTTCCTTCCAACAGCCTAGCTTTTAATGAGCTATACCAACACAGAAGTACCGTACTCCTGTATCTGAGGCTTTGAGCTTCTTATCTATTGAGTACCTTTCTCACAAGATTTCTAAGCTCCTTCACACCAACTTAACCTCAACTAGTGTGTTACACAACTATTTTTAGAAAGACAATTTATGAGCTCCTGAATTTTGTTTCAGTTAGCCCGATTACAAACAAGTGAGAATGAGAAGTTTTCTAGAAGACTGCAGAGAAGATTTGAAAATTTTTGTTCACTCTAATTGCTTTCAGCTGTTTTGGCAACCTTCTTCAATGGCGGAAATCATCCTTTTATAGAGGGAGAGAATATTTCTGTTGATAAAGGACCGTTGTTGAAATTCTTACCGTTGTCTCTCAATCTTATTCCCGTTAATAATCCATTAAAGTGGCATGCTCAATTTTGATCTCTGCCATGCTTTGCCAAGTTGATTTTGGGACCCACTTTGTATGGCAAATACATATCAGATTTTCAGGAATGTTTTTATTCCTAATTTTGCAATAACTTTTATCTTTTAGTAAGCTGAAAAATAGCGCGCGATGGCATTAAATGCGAAGTCAGCTTTCTTGAATTTTAGAGTTGAAAGAATATGTTTCCCTTTAAGAGTCTTCAAAGGGGCTTCTTGAGGTTTTGAGTCTTCAATGATCTTCTGCGGCATTGTTAAATCTTCTGACTTCTATGTTCTTCTAAGGTCCCGTAGTTCTTCTGGAGTGTCCTGGTGCTTCTGAGGTAACTTGCTTCTAAACTCAGAACTTACAAAACTTAACTTTATGACTTCAGAATCCAACAATCTCCCTCATTTTGTTTGGTTCTAAGTAATTTCAAGCACAATATATACTTACTCCCTCATAATCTAAGGTTTGTGTCCTGAGATAGTTTTATCTTCTTTTAATTTCTATCTTTTTCTCGCCAGTTATAAAGAAGAAAATACAATGAAGAGTTGTACTCAGAACAGATGTAAAAACTTTTCATTACGATGAAGAAAATTACAAGTTTTTACAAGGAATTTAATTACAAAGGTTTTTCTTTAAGCGCTAAAAATTCATCTTGAGTCTCCTCCTTTTGATCTATCTCTATAGCACTTGAAGCTTGGTTTGAAATCATCCACCTTTCCCAGATGTCCTTGAAGCTGTGCGTGTCTTTCTCCCTCCACTCAGTGCCAACAAGTTGAGCGATAATCTTCTTTTCATCAAGCGCAAACCTCTGAATAACTTCTTGAATGGCCTTTGCATTTTCTTGAAGAGGAGGGACTATCTGCTGTATCAACCTTGTAGCTGTGTTGGGGATAGAAGGAAAGGTGCTTTTAAGGATAACTTAGAGGGCTTTTTTATTCCAGATCCACTAAGTGTTGAGCCCATTTTCCAGATGCTGCAGGAACAAAACAATCTCACTATCATGTTAGCAGAAGGAATGGAGAGATAGGCCACCAATTTGTTCACTTAAACCATCAATACTCTTCTAAAGGGCTTCTAAAGCACTTGCATTCCTTGCTACCATGATATCTCTAGCTTCAACAATGGTCTTAGAGAGTTTAGCAACAGACTTCTGGAGTTAATCCTCAACTTCATCAGCAGCTTCATTCTTCTGAGGAAAGGTGGTGTCAGTGACCATCTTGTGACTATCCTCAACAGCTTTGAGGATTTCAGACTTTATTACTCTCTTGGAGTCTGCAATAGCCTTGAGAGTTTCAGCCTTAAAGTCATTCATTTGCTTCAACATCTCATCAAGACTACTTTGGATCCTTCCTTGCTGCCATAGACAGAGGACATTCTAAGTCCCGAGCTCCTTGACTTCTTCTCTTAACCCCATGGAGAATGCTGCTGAAGTGCGCTCAATGGCAGCCCCAGAGTAGACATTACATCCGCTATTTACCTCTGGGACTCTTCCTTTACCCCGCAAACTTCACCATGGATCATTTCAAGACCCCTTTCATCAATTTCTAGCTTCCCATTTAATGCCACCAAGGAGTCTCTGATGTTGATATAATTATTTAGCCTTGTCTCCATAAGAGGCTGCAGATGCTGAATGAGCTCTGAGTGGATCTGATTGGGAAGAGGAATCTTGTCAGCCATATCCATAATTATCTGAGCCTAATCAGTAAGGAGGGTGACACTCTGGGCTAGTTGGCTGTTGAAAGGGACTAATTTGATATCCACAACTGAGTCATTGAGGCGAAGGGCCATTGTGAGGAGATCATCAAGGGTCTTCCCCATGTGATGGAGAGAGTTAACAGGAACTGCAATAGATGCATTTCCTCCCTCAGCTTGATCTCCTATCATCCACCCTCTACTGTTGAGGGACCCATCTCCATCAATTCTTTATTCCCGAGGTCTGGGAATGAGAGTTAATGTACTATTGGGATCCACCAAAGCCCTTGGGATATAGGGAATATGTTGTTGCTTCTGATGAAGAGTTGGTAACTGCTGGTAGGGAGAAATTGGTTGCTGCTAGTCGGGAGAAGTTGGCTTAAATTTGGCCTTAATCTTCTCTGACCCTTTCACTATTTGAATATCATCATCCTCTTCCTCATTGACATCCTCTAGCAGAACTTCCTCATCACTCTTCTTTTCCTCCTCCTCTTCATCGTCCTCTTTCCTTATATCCTCTAGCCTCAAATTGTGTTTGGAAAATACTGAACAGGCCATGGTTATGAACTCAGCAGCAAGATCTAATGCTAATGATTAATGTTCGCCACTTTTCCACTGCTAAGTTTAATATCTTTATGGTTCAAAAAAGATGTTCGTGAGACTTGGCTATACTCGGTTAATAAGACTTATTCTCAATAATAATGCCAAAAACTTGTTCACAAAAAATGTAGGTGTTGTCAATACCCCTTATCATATAGAAAAATGATGAAAACTACAAGTATACAGTTGCGATGTAGTTTTAAAAGATATCAAACCCACAGGGAAGGACTAGGTCTAAAAATCAACAAGGAAAGACAAAGTAAAGGAAAACAAAAATAATTTTAAGATTTTGGAAAGGGAAGATCAGAATGAAAAGTTGAGTAAATATAGATGTAATAGATGAGAGACTCTAAATTCATAGATTTTCACTACGAACAAATATAGCAGAGAAAATATGCAAGTTCAACAAAGATGTTATGATACACTAGACTAATCTAACAAACCCAGTTCAACACACTCAGATGTTCAATGATTTACCGCAAAGCAACACATGAAATAACTTTTCTAATCCTAGCGCAAACGAGATAAGACTATTATATAAACCTGGACAACGTCAATACTATGCTTAGTATGGGTCGCTCTCATAGCCATAATTAGCAATTTACCATTCCAAAAATGTTGGCTCACTAATCAACATTATATCATAGATCTAGTGATTATATACAATATTGTTAATCTCGAAACTACTCTTAAAATTAAGGCCAATGCATATAACTTGATTAACATAAAAGACTTAGCATGAAATACACATTATCACACATAGACATATCATAAACTTCGAAATAGAAAGTATAAGTAGAAAGCAAAGCAAAGTTGTAAGGTATGCAAGTGAAAGCTAAAGTTGATCAAACCATATCCACTCTTTAATGGGAGTCGTCAATTCTTGCAATTCCTGCGTCTGCTTTGAATTCGATCTTGCCCCATACAGAACCTCCACCAGGATGCTATTCTTTGTGAATATCGAACAAATGAATATTAAAGAATGAAAACTTTTATTGATAAGTGATTTGCAAGTACACTTATACAATAATCGCTCGAGAATATAGAGAAATCTAGTGATGGAAACAAGGATTCGAATCACTTAAACACTTTCTCGCTAACACTTAAGAACGTAGCGAACTCTCTATTTATACACACTATATTTACACTCTAACGTTTTCCCTCTATCTCTCTGCACCATATACCACGAAATTTGTGAGGTTTGGAGCCCTATTATAGAGTTCGAATGGTTGCATCTATCCAAATGAAGGATTGTGTCCGTTGGTGTAAGATTGCATCTCTTCATTGTGATTGGTTGAGAAGCTTTGATATAATCCATCATGGATAAGCACCTTTTCATGATTGGTTGACTCTTTATAGGTGTCTGTTCATTGGTAGTTGATGGCAGTTGATGGCGGTTGATCATGCTTATCTAGCGGTTGTTAGTTAAAAAGATAATACCAGAAAATTGTCCATGTCATGACCGTGATATACATGTCGAGATCATGAATCTTTGATTGGTAATCTTCTGATTCTGAAGTAAACAAATCATGATCACGAATGATTGTCGTGACTGTGAATTGTGTTTTACTCAGAATTCTTCTTGTAACTTCACCGATCTTCGATAGCTTCGATCCTAAGCCAAATCTTTAAGTTCCACGCATCTTTTTGCACCTTTTTCACTCTTTTTTCATAGAATTCCACTTTAGCTCATTTTACTACCAAGATTTACCTAGTATCTGTATTTGCATAAAAAAACAACTACATACCACGTGAAATCTTTTATATGAAGTATAAAAATGACTAAAACTACAGTGTTTATTGTATAAAATTAATGTGATAATAAGTGTAATTATACACTTATCAGCCATTAGGAGGGACTCATGCATAGTAACTGTAAAATGGTTGAGTCCTTCTTTGAACATTTTGAGGAATTTCAAGTCGTTCAAATAGATCTTTTCACGTCCTGGCAGTGGAGCTACCGCGTGAAGAGGGCGTGGTGGTGGCCTATCTCCACGATACCACGTGTGATGATAGGCTGGGTGAAAGGTTCCTCCTATGTGTCCGGATGGAGTTTTGTTATGAATTTGATCTTTGATTAATTCAAGTTATTTGGTTAACGCCATTAATTTCACCTATGATGGGATGGCTGATTCATTATCTCTTAACCCAATCGTTTGTGATAGGGGATTATCCGTAAGCGTTCCTTAGGGAGGGACGGAGAAAGTGGATGCTATGAATGAATCGGAGGATGGGTGTTGTTGCGGCCTTATGGGTGGATATCCGGGCATGTGGTGGTTCCCATGCTATTGTAATATGATCCACTGACCATGTGATTGGCCATTGCAGTGTTTTCTGAGATGTTGAGTAGTCCAAACAAGTTGCGCTTGATCTTTCCTTGATCTTTTGGTATCATCTGGTACTTTTATACCATGCTTTCAAAGAAAGTGACGTTGTTCATGGTTGTTTGCAGGGTGTTGATGTTGGAATGTGAGGTGGTATTAGATGACATGGTAAAGTTGTAGATGTTATTGTTGTGGAAACTGTTGATAATTGTATTTCTCCGCCTCCATTATTGTGAGTTTCGCCTATCATCTTTAAGGTTGGCTATGTTCGTTTAATAGAACAAAAGTTTATATGCTTTGAGAAAAAAATCATTTTACCCATGCTCACCGCACCACTCAATGATTAGGGTCAAAAAGTGTCCTCGCGCGCCAATCTTCACATAATGTTGATCTTGACACATCCTCCTTGCACGGTGGTCGGAACCTGCAAGACAAGGGATTACTTAAAACATTGTTTGGATCCACACCCGTATCTGATACTCATACCCGAGTCTAGGTTACATAGGTTTGAACTAAAATAAAAGGGTGAATCAACATATATTTAAAACATTGTTGGACTTCATAATGTTGCTTCCCTTACTATATTAGGAAGTTTATTGAAATCATGTTTCTGCCATTCTTGTAGGGCAGGTTTGGCCTTGCGATTGCAGCCTCTCTTGGCTACGTTTTTTTCGAATCAGAAAGGAGTTGCACTTGCACTACATTGCCAAAAAATCTTCACCCACAATGCAAATTTCTTCAGTTCTTACATTAACAGAACAACACAAGGAATTGACATATTTGTTGTCAATAGCTATCCTAAGTTTATACTCCTTCCGATTTTTTAAGTATTCCTCTTAAACATTTCACATTTATTAATAAAACAATTAATAAAGGTATGAAATTAGTAATTTATCCTTAAATCTAATTCAAGTTAATTTCTTAATTTTCCAATTCAAATTGTGCATCTATGTACAAATCAAGAAATCAAATACACTGTTCTAATTAGGCTTTAACATATAGTTTTTGCCTCCAAAGCTGGCATAAAAAGTCATGTGCCACTCTAACCTTTTAAGTTGGTAAAAGTGAGTAACTTAGCCCCCTGAAGGGGACTCCATCAATCTCATGCGGGAAAGTGAATTACACTCGCGATGATGTGTCAACCATATAAGAAAAAAGTCAGACACCTCAGCAACACTTGACAGAATTGAAAATATATGAATTCGATTGGGACCTTTAGCCAATGCTGCCAGTTCCAATGAAGCGTTATCCATTTTATTTACTTTTTCCTCAAGCCATTAATGGAATTTTGTAGAGTGTTCTCTTTCTCTTTTGTACTTCCTAGATTGGACATTTGTCTATCAATATTCAATGTTCCCTACAAATGTGAATATAGTAACAGAATAAAACATACTAATTTACTAACATTTTTATATGTGAATAAGAAGTTATAATTTATTACTTGATTAATGACTCTATTTCCTTATTTCCAGAATTGAATAAGATGTACCGATGAGCTTAGTCAAACTCATCATCCTCCAAAAGTATTTTTTTCTCCATCTTTGTTTCTCTATGTCCCTAAAGCATACCCCTCACAAGGACTGTTGGATCTTTCGAACACGGATTATGCCTTGAAGTTTTCATTTCCACCAAAAAATCTCGAACAAAACTCCAAAATTTCTTCAGCCAAATACCCTTCAGCTATGGATGCTACTAGTTTACTCCGGTTCCGAACGTATGATTTCAGTTTGCCTAAATATTGCTCAATCGGAAACATCCAACGAGTATGCACCAGACCACCAAGTTCAAGTTCTTTACAAAGATGAATTTGCAAGTGAGTCATTACATCCAAGAATGAAGGTGGGTACATGGCCTCAAACTCACAAAGTATTTCTGCAATTTCTTCTTTTAACTTTGCAATGTCTCCCAAATCCACAACTTTTTGGCATATACCTCTATAGAAAGAACCCAATCTAATCAAAGGTAATGCAACTTCATCTTTCAAAGATTTCAACACACAATCTTGCAAGAAATAATGGAACATGAAATGAGCATCATGACTCTTATATCCCGATATTTTCCTCTCTTTCATGTTAACACGCCAATTAATATTAGACGCATATCCGTATGGAACTTTGACATTGCTCAAAACAGAACAGAATATGTCTTTCTCGTAATTCATCATGTTAAAGATGGCTGCTGGATACTCAGGAGGACATGTGGCAGTAGTTGTGGGATAAGGGTGCAACTCTTTTCGAATGCCCAAATCTTTCAAATCTTGACTAGCCTTTAAGTGGTCTTTTGTCTTACACTAATATTTAGTAAAGTGCCTACTATATTGTCAAAAAAATTATTCTTTATGTTTATGACATCCAAGTTGTGTCTAAGCAAATTATATTTCCAATAAGGTAGTTCAAAAAATATAGACTTTTTCCTCCAAGGTGAATAATCACTAGCCTTTCGCTTTCTCTTTTTCTTCCCAAACTCAATTTCATAATCAGCTAGCAAAAATTCAATGTCATTTCCACTTAAAGGTGCAGGAGCCTTCCCCATTTCAATTTTTCCATCAAATCTTCTCTTGTCAAACCTATACTTGTGTGATTCATCAAGAAATTTCCTATAACCCATGTAAAACATTTTCTTACAACTTTTCAGATGCATTTAAGTGGTCTCATAATTACATGGTGGACAAGCTAGGAAACCTTTTGTATTATACCCTGATAACACCGTTAATCCAGCAAAATCACGAATGGTCCATAATACACTTGCACGCAATGTAAAGGTCTCATCAGCCTGAACATCATATGTTTGTAAGCCAACATCCCACAAATCTTTCAACTCCGTGATTAAGGGTTGCATATAGACATCAATGTTGTACCTGGGAGATTCGGGACTAGGTATAAGTGTTGAAAGAATAAGATTCTCTGCTCTCATACTCAATCAAGGTGGAAAATTTTTATTGACTAACACAATAGGTCATGTTCTATGAGTTGTACTCATTGTGCGATAAGGATTGAAGCCATCAGACTCTAAACCCAATCTAACATTTCGTTTTCTAAAGAAAAGAAGGGAATAGTTAGCATCCATATCCTTCCATGCCTTGCCATTAGCCGGATGTCTTAGGTTGCCATCTTTATTTCGTTCTTCAGCATGCCATGTTATAAGTTGAGCGAAGTCTTTGGATAAAAACATTCTTTGCAGCCTTAGTTTTAGTGGAAAATACCTCATCACCTTAGCTGGAATATGAGGAATAAGTCCATTAGTTTCATTAATAAAACCACCTTTATTTTTCACTATTTTCCACCTAGATAATCCACAAATTTTGCAAACTTCCTCACTTTCATTGCACCACAATACAACAAGCAATCATTAGGGCATGCATCTATCTTTTAGTAGTCAATACCTAAATCCTTAATGGTATTCTTCGTATGATTAAAAGATTTTGGTATGTTGGCATGGGGGAAAGTGAGCTTCAGAAACTCCATAATAAAACTCAGAGTAGAAGCATTGATGCAACCAGGATATAAAGGTTGTTTTCCCTCTTCAACAAGCTGATAAAATTTTCATGCATATGCATTAGCTGCTTTATGATATCCTTCATTCTTCCCTTCATTCTACCCATCATAGTTGATAGCATCTCGATAAGTGTCCCACAACATCGTTTGTAAGTCATCTTTGAATAGCGTTGACATGTCACACTCTTTTGTATTTATTTCCCTAACTATGATTGAAATATCATAGATGAATTGAACATAAGTTGGAGAAGGTCCGTCACAGATGAGATGATTGAAAACCACATCAGGACAATGCCATTTTTTAATACTGCGGTGTTTGCAAGGACACCTCATTTGGTTTCCTTCAACAAAAGTCGCAAATGCATTTTCCAAAAATGTATTCACCCTGGTGACATATTGATCACTAGAACGCGGACATTAAATCCATTTTTTCCCTTCACTAGCCATTACTATAACTTAAAGAATGATGTTATCTTAGAGTCTATCTACACGTTACATATTATTTATCTATTGTGTTATTAAATAACATATATTATGTATATCCTTATTAAGTAAACAAAAAAAAGCAAGAGTAATCACTATACTAAACAGAACTGCAGTTTACTTGAAAATTTGAAATAGGAATATAGCAAGATTTGAATAGCAGTTAACATCAAGCAAAATTGCACTGATATGTCTCACTTTATTATTCAAAAAAATTGTACTTTTCGTAAAACCAGGCAAATTATATAAATAGCCAATGAACCACAAAAAGCACATCAGTGTAAAAGATCAAAGTTGTAACAACAAAAATCGTAACCAATTATCCACAAAAATTGTAAAAGAATTGAAGCAAACTAGATCATAAACAGTATCCAGTTCTAGATCAAAGTTTCAGATGTCATCCACTGATTACAATGCAACAAATAAACTTCAGCAGCAATTATTTACACAAACCGTATCAAATTTTAGGCCGCACTTGAACTAAACATCTACTTTAAGTTAAACAGCAACTTGATTTCAAGAATGCCAAATTTTACTTGCACAATTTCTGAACAAGGAAAGTTACATATGATCATGTGTATAATGCCTAAGTCCCCATCCCCAAGGAGTCCCATTTCTAATTTCTCAACCACAACTGGCTTTAAGAACAAAATAGGAACAGACCAAGCATCATTCACTGGAACAGATCAAGTATTAAATAATCAATTACATACTTCTAACTCTAGACTTTAAAAATTAATAACTGAAAGTATTGAATACCTTAAGAAGTCCAACATAAACCAAACCCAAAAACTCTTCTTCCTCTTTCTATGTACTGTGGCCAAATGAGTGAACCCTAAATTATCAAACAAGATGAAGTTGATTTTCAGTATATATTGGCGCATGTGAAACCATTGAACGAAACTTCAATGACAAATTCACACGGATTTGGAGAAAACTTACTCGATAATTTGTAATCCACCAGCAGCTAGGTCTCGGTAGAAATTGAGAAGAAAAATCTTACAAATTTTCACAAAAGAGACGAAATCAACAGCTAGGGGGATTATGGATTTCAATTTCGGAAAGGGTTGATCAAAATTGGAAGAAGACTTACCCAAATTTTGTAATCCACCAGCAACCTATCGATAGAAATTGAGAAGAAAAATGGTACAAATTTTCGCAAAACAAATGAAATCACCAAATTGGAGGATTGTGGGTTTCAATTTCGGATCGATTGATGAAAGGTGGAAGAAGGATTTGATGAACTTAGAAGAGATTTAGGATTTTGTTCACAGAAATTACAAATGAGGGTGATAATAGGAGAGAGAATTGTGCTTTATATATTATGTTAATTAATTTTTAATTTTTTTATTTTTTCATAAAAGTTTTCCATCCAAATACTTAGCGGGAGATTTCTCGTCTGTCATTTATTCATTATTCACAATGTTTTTCGCAACGGTTAGACTGAAAATGTTGCGATGAAAGTGTATTTATTCAACAAAAAAATATCTGTTGCAACACTTTTTAAAATGTGTTTCAAAAAATCCTTTTCCCTTCAAAAATCTCAACACTAACCATTCTAGTTGCGACAGGCATGGCGTAGTGATGTGACATAGACAAAAAAAAATTCAAAAAAATTAACATACTTATTTATTTATTTATTTATTTTTAATTATATCATCTTAATTAATATATTTTTCCTTAATTCAACCAACACAAATCCTTCACAGCCTCTTTGAAAAATCATTGAACATTAAGCAAAAGTCCAAAGTTCATTCCTTAAATTTTGAAACAGAATGATCAATTCACAAATCCTTAACATCCCGTCAAGATCCTTACCGCCGCAAAGACTTTTCCAACTATCTTCAAGCACCTCTAATTTATCCATATCATATGGACGTACATGTGACCGGAGGTAAATTTCCCAAAATTTCACATAAAATTTCCCAAATTTTCACATAATTTTCCTCCGAAAAAGCCATTAAAAATAAATAAGTAAACTCAAAGTTCAATTAACCGACCGAGGTAGTTGGAGATAAAACGAAATCCATGAGAGTCTTACCTTTCATTGACATGGTCGGAGATATAGGGAGAGCCGACATGAAAGTCGTTGCAGAGGACGCCAACCCAACTACTCAGTCGACCAAGCTCCGCCATCCTGTAGTCCTTCAATTTTTTAGGCGGGTTCTGATTTGGGTACCAATTAAAAATCCCTACCCCAAAGATCCATTGATTGAGAAACCAGTTTGATTCCGGCATTCCCTGTCATAATTTGAGGATTTTTTTGGATGTTTCAGAAGTTACATGTATATTATCAATTTGAAATTAATTTGGTCGGTTCATCAAATTTTTAATTGCAGAAATTTTATCAAGAACGAGAATTTGATTTGTTGTGAAAAATAATCGAGTTTTTCTATGTGTTTGCCAATTTCGTTTTGGTGAAATAAATAACCAAAATGCCAATAGATATATTTTTTTCGGGCAGCAACCATATCTAAAAGACATGTTTTTTCGGGTTTCAGTTGTGTCCAACAAACACAACTGTTTCAGTCAAAAATTCATTTCTCTGATGAATTTTTCAAAGGATGCGTGGGTTCAGGAATAAAAAATTTTCAAGCCTCAAAATGTAACAAAACCCGAACAAGTGTGCACTCCGCACTCTCCCAACTTGTTCGATGAAATGTCACGATCGTATTGATCAAACTAGTCGATCCAATTACACTAGAATACTAACATTCCCAACTCTTTCACTTTCTTTAATCACTATTACCCTGCCAATCACCGGTTCATCTGTAATCACTTTCGGTCAATAATTTCTCCGACGGTAAGCTCAAATCCAAGATCTAAGTTCGCCGAAGTTCACGGGATATTCATTGATATTAGAGAGGAAGAAATAGAGAAAGGAGAAAGATAAGGAATGAATAATTTTTTAATAATCTTTTCAGTTAAAAATTAGAAATCACTCTTCTAAAAGTTAAACTATGACACATCTTCCACCACATTAGCATCAGATGGTTAAGTTACTCATTTTTGTCAACTTAAGAATGCAAAGTGTCCAACTTAAAATATTAGGGTGATACATGATTTTTTACGTCAACTTTGAGGAGCAAAATATATATATAAGGCCTTCTAATTATTGTCAACAAAATCCACACGTAGAATAGAAATTGAAATCCACTTTTTTGTGCTAATTTGGTTTTGATTTCTTTAGATTGATATTTACTTTAAAAAGCCGATTGAAAAAGTGAAATAACGTATTCTGCAGTATTGAGGTCGAATTCCATAGGCGAAGTTCTCCCTTTCTCCATTATTTGTTACAACAGTATTCTGCAATCGTACAATATTCTCTTCTTATAGTAGCAACTCTTAAATTAATAAATGCAGTGACTATCCATCTCCTCTTAAAGATTGAACTAATTATTTATTTCTCTCCTCAAAATAAAATAAGTGTGATGAAGGAAATACTTGAAAAAATGATGAAAAAGACACATGAAATTTTGAAAAGGACAAGCATATTAAATTTTCATATTGAGACTAAATGGACTTTCAAAAAAAATCGAAGGGAGTAAAATTTAAATTTAAAAAGAGCACAATATTTTCAGTGGTTTCTAATCTGTTGACATAGAAATTACAAGAACGAGATGACAATGTGGTTGACACTCAGAACGGTAGTTGAAATTGTTTCTATTTCACATCATCACATACAAAATGGCCAAATCCAAAATGAGCAATTTGAGACAGCTCCAGTTGTATCACCTCAATAACCAAGTATTATGCTATTCTAAATATTACCCTTTTTGGCACTGCATACACATTCTATTACAACAAGCAAAACCCATCACTCCATACACTTGAACTCGGACAAAACTCTGCCCTCAAAACGAATGGACCCTAGTAAACAAGATTTAAATCCCATGTTAGGTCTCAAATTGCTTTCCCTCAAAACTCTGCCCAAAGCTCCAATCTTTAGGGGCAACACTATAAGTCGTAATAGTGGTACCATCGCTGGTAGTCACCTCGAACGAGAGAGGTTGATTTTTCAAGTCAGCGTTAATATGCCAATTCTGACCCCAATTCCTACCCATTGGAAGCCACCCTGTTTTCGAACCCTTAATCTTCACGGCCGCCACATCTCCAGCACCGGCAACATTGCTTATCAGCACTGATATGTAGATGTTTGATCCAGTCACGGTAAACCGAATTCCCCCTTCCTTTCTGCATTTTATCCTGTTCATAAACATTCATTTCAGCATACTTATTATTCCCCCTTATTCTACCTATTACATCCATACATAACCCTAAACAAACGGCTAAATTGATATGTCTAAGGCAGTGTAAGTTTACCCTATTCAAGAGACATGGATGGCATGTAGTCTAGAATTCTTTTCACTTCTCTTCTTCAATAATCATGTGAAATTTAGGCATTTGATTAGCAAACTGAATAACAACCGACTATTTATTGACAAATTAGCTCCCCTTTAAGCATATGAAATGGGAAACATGAATTTATTTTATAACAACAAAACCACAGAAAAGGATTCTCTCAATTTGGGAATTAGTAGATTTGTAAGTTTCAGTCAATCTCAATCCTTCATCCAGTTTTAATGGTTGAAATTGAATTATTGTTGTTTGTTGGGTCAATCTCAACCATTAAAATCATGCGCATTTATTTGATATTCAAGAGCATATGACATTGGAGAGAATTTTGTGAAGTCAGAAGATCCATATAGCTACTCATCCTAGCATGAGATTAGGGCCTAGTTGTTGATAACAAATAAATAGGAATAAAATAAACCACAACTCCACAAGTCTATAGAGGGCAACAAAAATCACAACCGAACAATACAAGATTTGTGTTTAGCTAGTCATTAATCAAATAGATGAAAAGCATAATTAAATAGAAAATTGTCCATATCATGCAGAAGAAACCATAAATCAAATCATTTATTCTTTTAAAGCAAGGATTAGGACACCCTTATTCAAATCATAGGTTGTCTCCATCCTTCATAAATTTTAGTAACCAGTAGTAAAAACCAATATTTATTAGACGCCAATTAGTTTAGCAAGTTGATAAATGTGTACTTAACCAAACATAATCTTGTTTTTCCTAAAAATAAAAAAATAATCTCTTTTCCCTTTCACACAGCTAAGGAAGAACCCTTGGATCCGGATCTTCTATTCAATCAATGGTTCATATTAAGTATGTGCACACAAAGGTCAAAAACAAGAACAAATTGAAACGATTATAGTTAATGCGAAAATGTAAATTCAATTCTAAATAGCTCTAGCAACTTGGCAATATTTATTAAAAAAAAGGGGAAGAATACCTCCGGTACTGGACAGGCATGTTACCGGCTTTCCAGATGGCGATCTTCTGATATGATTCAATAGGAAGAACGAAATGTTTATTCGGAGGATTACAGTGTCCGCCGCCATCGGCCGGGAATCCATAATTAGGAGCACAAAAATTGGTAGCAGTAACAATGACGGAAGTACCGGGGATGCACCACCGCAAATCATCGACACAGCGCAACTCGAAGCAAGCGCCGCAGATCTGGCCTCGCTCGAACAAAGCCTCGCTGAGGCCAACAGTGGCGAATCCGTATCCGGCTTTACCTAGGTCGCCATAACCACAAGCTCCTCCGACGGCGTCGCGGGGGTCGGAGGCGGCGTAGTAGGTAGTATGAGCAGATCGCCAATCGGAGAGAGAAGAAGAGAGCGGCGGAGAAGAAGAGGAAGGGGTGTGGGAAGTGACCGGAAATGAGAATGCGAGGAAGAAAAAGAAGGAGAAGAGGGAAAATGAGAAAGTGTGAAATGGCGGTGACATTTGTTTTTAGAAAGAGAGGAAGATGCTCAAATGTGTTATTCTTAGCAATCATCTTCTTCTACTCTTTTTCTTTGCTGGTAATAAAATAATCAGCCAAACATTTTTTTTCTTCTTCGTGACATGTATGTCACCACTCACCAATTGAAAGGCTTAATGCATTAGTACATTTGTAATCGTTGACAAAAATGATATATCTGAAAACCTAAATCATTTGGACATATGATTCTTAGGATATAGAGTAATGAATTTTTTAGAATTAATTTGAAAGTTCATGTAGTAGTACGTTTTAGGACAAGTTTGATTTCTTAGGACAATTTAAAATATCATGTTTGGTGCTGTAGTTTTTTATAAGCCTAATACTAAAGTTGAAAGTGGGGTGGAAATCCACGAACCCGAGAGGGATTCGCTTTGATGAGGATGTGGATAACATTCTCAACTTGATAAATCCTCGATGTCAATCCTAACAAATCACAATGAGGAATCTCATGTAATGTTATCCGAACATTATTCAAAAAATCATATTATTTAATCATATTATTTAATAAAAATATTTTTCACGTGGAATATGGATTTATACACGTGAATGTTCATTAAATATCTCAATGCTTTATTTTAATTTAATGTTTTACTTTGATTGTTCTCATGGTCTAATATTGATGATTGTTTTTCTTAAGTTTCTTATACTATGTTTAAAATTTTTATTTATTTGGCATTGAATATTATTGAAACAAAAATTTGGTACGATATTTTTTCAAAGTATTGATACAGGTTAAATTTTTTTTCGAAAGAAAAGGAATATCATTGACTAAGATAAGATATGGGCAACACAAGTAGGTGGATTGTCCATCCAAACCCCTATTACCTCATATAAAAGAACACTGCACGAGCCAAAGAATGAGCTCTTACATTATTATCTCTTCGGACCCAAGAAAAAATGCAAGAAACAAAATCAGAAATCATATCTTTACAGTCTGCAATTATAGCCGAAATGTAAGAAAAACTATTACTCTCGCGAGTCAAAAAATCAAACAAAATCCTATTATCGACCTCAATAACTCAGTGGGAGTAGCTACGCGATTTCAGCCATGACAGAGCCTCCTTTACCGCCAAGGCCTCCGCCTCTAAGATTGATGCATACTCCGATAAGTGGCCCGACTTAGTTGAAACAAAACTACCCCCAGAATTCCGAACAACAAGACCGTAGCAAACAATTGCGCCATCCTCAAATAAAGCAGAATTGACATTGCATTTCACAAAAGGAGTACTGTGAGGGGCCTCCCAGCCTGCATTCACCACCCGTACGGATGGGGCAGTAGCACCACTACCACCAATAGCCACAGTTTCCGGATCCACCGCCTGCATCTGCCCTAAAGCCACCACAGCAAGCCCAAACTGCAATGTCGCACGCAGTTGCGTATAAACTCCTTGAAAAATGCCTTGAGCTCCAAATGGTCCAAAGGATACAGCAAACTTGGTTCATAATAGGCATAGAAAAACGCAAACACCATCCCCATAAGATATCGGCCACAATGACATTCAACGGTATAATAATGTGAGGGTCAAAACACAGCCAAACGGAACACGCGAAGGAACACGTAAAGCAAACGTGAGCAACATTCTCAACATCCAAATAGCAAGTTAGGCAATGCGAGTTATCAACACAACGGCGTTGATGTAAATTGGTTCGACACGGAAGGATGTCATTCAAGAGTCGCCAAATGAACACACGAATCTTAGGTGGGATCTTAAGACCCCAGAAAAAATTCCACCTAGCTGCTAGAATAGGACTCTGGTTAGCCAAGACACCAGAAATCGCCCCGTAAGCGGACTTAACCGATAACGAGCCGCATGTTTCATACGGCCAAAGGGTCGTATCACTTCGGGAGGAGGAAATCGGGGTGCGAAGAATTAATTCTACTTCCAGAACATCAAAGCATTCGTAAACCATGCCCACTCACCATTCATGGTTCTCAATGAATTCTGAGACACGAACCGAATTCCGAAGAATGACATCCTTGCCTTTAAGAATAATGCAGTCATTATGCTTAATCCAAGCCATCTCATTTACGATAATGTTTGAGCCATCACCCACTCACTAACGGATCGAATCTTTGAAAAAATTCAAAGCCGAGCAAAGTTGTTGGGGAATAAACGCGGTAATTCCCGTACTACCAGATTAATGGAATGCGAAAAATAATAGTGGAAAAATAACACAATATTTGATGACGGAGTTCGGCCAATTTCGCCTACCTCTCCGGAGCTGCTGCTGACTTTATTTATGGAGAAAGTTACACAGTGCTTACAAAACTCTCACCTCACACCCAATTATCCCCGAGAATTTTTAGAGAAATTCTTTTAAAGAAAACCTTTAATAGATGTAATCAAAGGCGCAAAAATTACTAGACTTAATTTTTGCTTGACCCGCTTTTGATCTTCTTCTCTACTAATTTTTCTCTAACTCTCCAAATGCTCTCAAGCTCTCAAATTTGTGATGATAATTTGCTTTACAATTCATCCTATTTATAATGAAATGTTGAAGCATAGAGACAAAACAACTTTCGGTGATGGCTCCCAAAAAATCAACTTTCGGTGGTTTTCGGTTACTTTCGGTGGTTTTCGGTGATGGGCCCCAAAAAACAACTTTCGGTGACCCCACGTGTGGACTTTCATAACACAATTCATTGGAATCACCCATCACGGACCAAGGCCAATTGCAAGAAGAAGCTAATCTTTCTAAGAGAAACCAAGACTGATGACGAAGATTGCACTTCGGGTTAAATTCTTGTTGCTTTTTAGTCAGTTAATTAAATTCTTCCATTGTAATTATAGCATCAAAAGATTATTATGTGTGTTTTGGTGTATTCGATCAATTAATATAATTTATCTCTGTTTTTCGAAATAAATTCCTAGAAACTTTCAAGTAAAACTATTTAGAACTATTTTTTTCCAAACAACGTAATAACTAAAGTATTTTGAAGGTAAAATAAAAAAATGTTCTGTTGTATAAATTTCTTATATTTAAAAAAGTAATCCAGATTTTCAATTCATTGACAGTTGCATATTGCTTTAATTAATTTTAATTGTACAACTACATTATATTTTTTTTGTTTCTTATGTTTTCAATTGTTTTTTCAGGAACAATTATAAACGTGTCAAGATTTTAATCATGATCGCTCCATTCATTTTGTGAGCATATTACTCGGATTAAGTCCAACTGGTTATTTCTTATCTCTTTAGCTTCATAAATAGAAAGCTAATTGTGTTGCGCCTGTTTTAATGCGTGCAGTCCAATTTAAAACAGTAACTAGTGTTTGGTTTTTAATTTTATGCCGTTGTCATTAAATTTCTCCTGTTAATCGATAAATAAAGTACGTTTTGTGGTAATAGTTAAAGGACCCAAACGTGTCCTATCAGGAACATAAGTGATGGCTAATCTACTAGAAAAAGATAAAAATGTCATCATTAAAGAGGGATAACGCACGTTCCTTCATTATTAGCTTATAAAAAATGGCAATAATTTGGTTAGAATGCGATTTTAGTTATGCGTTTACATGTCTACGGGTTTTTTTTTATAGGGTTGCAAATGAGATAAGTTATTCGTGAACAGCTCGGTGTTTAGCTCGATAGAACTCGACTCGGCTCGACTCGATTTATAAATGAATAGTTCGTGAACATGATTTCATGACTCGAATTATTATGAACTGAACATGAACAAGCCAACGTTCGGGTGGTTAACTCGTGAACAAACTCAATTAAAGGTTCGCGAACAATTTCATGAACTGACTTGATAAATGATCGTGAACTAGCTCGATCATTATTGTTACGTATCAAAAATAAAATATTATAGATCTTAAAATAAAGTATTCATACATAAAAGTAAACTAATACCACAAAAATAAGTTTACGTCCCACTTTAAATTAAAAATTGAATTGACAATGTTGTTCGCGAACAATATAAACGAGTTCATTCGAAAAAAATTAACGAACCGTTCATAAACAAAATAAATTATTTGTTTGTGAACTACTCGTGAACAAACAAATACTTAAATAAATGAACACAAACAGAATTTTGAACTCGAATTAAAGTTGGCTTGGCTCTTGTTCGTTTAAAAATTAAATAAATGAACGCAAACATGTCAAAATTCAGCTTGGTTTGGGTTGTTTAGAGCCTAGTTTTTGAGTAGGTATTCAGTACACGAACCCCATAATTTGAAACAGGCACAAAATCTTTAATGTAAAATATAAAAGTAAATTTTAATACAGTTTTTAATTGAGACAATTTTGAAAATACGGTGAAAATTAAGATTTGTTTCGGTTAAAGTTTTGGTTCCTAATTTATTTAATCAATTAAGTTTCATATTTATTACTTATATGCTCTAAGCGGTTGTATTCTCCTCCATTATTTTGTACATGTTTTTCAATGTATTCTTATCATATTTTGTCATTATCTCCCAAAACTGTTTATCTTTTTGACATGCAACTAAATGTCATTCATTGTGATATACTTTTTCGATTTTTCAACTGTTCAAAATCTGGTAAGAAACTGTTAAAAACATGGTAGGAAACAGGTAATAAACATTAATATGTTAGATATCTAGTACAAAAACTGTTTACAAACAATTATAATCTTAAATGTAAATAAAATGCATTAGAAAGTGATTATAACACATGTATCATAAATATTTACAAAGTATTGAATCAAAATAGCAAATATCTAGTAAGAATGTGGTAGGAACCTTATATTTCATTTGAAGTTTGTTCAATCCATCAATATCTGATAGAAAACTGTAGGAACCTTGTAGGTAACGCAAATATATGTCAAAGTTTATCTTCATAGCATATGTGTATATATCAAGAAAGATTTTTACTAAATTTACATACATATGAGCATCCTATCTGACATCTTCAAAATTATCCGGTATGAATGTGGTGGGAACCTTAATTTTATTAGAAGTTTGTTCAATCCATCTATATATAGTAGAAAGCTGGCAGGAACCTGGTAGGTAACGCAAATTCATGTCAAAGTTTATTTCTATAGCATGTGTGTACATATTAAGAAGGATTTTTACTAAATTTACAAACATACGAGCATCTTACCAGATATCTTCAAAAAAATTTTTTGTTCAATATCTGGTAGAAATGTGGTGAGAACGTTTAGGAACTTTATATTTCATTAGAAGTTTGTTCGATCCATCAATATCTGGTAGGAAACTGGTAAGAACTTGATAGATAACATGAATACATGTCAAAGTTATTCTCGCCACCAGTCACCATTCATCAATCACCTTATGTTCAAACTCTTAAAGTAGATAATTTTTCAAATAAAATGTTTCTAGCATATTCATAATCAAATTCAAATAAAATATATCAAAAGGAGAAATAAGAAATCATTCTTTTCATTAACAATCAAACAAATCACTAGATCCAAACTGATTGCAAAAAATAATACAAAAGCATATCCAATTTCAAAATTAAAAACACAAAAATATGATTGTAAATCGAAAATAATTTGTAAAGAAAAATCACAAAATCAGAAACAAGATCGATAAATTGAAGATCGAAATCTAGAAAGAGAATTCTTGTAGAGAGATATATTAGAGAGAACTAACACAGAGTGAATTGATAAGGAGAAAACACGCGTTGATGAAAAAAACCTGGAGTTTATATAGAACGTATTGGGGAAAAAATCAAAATTTACAAAAAATTATACAATGCAAATAATTAATTAAAAGGTAAAATAGTAAATAATTTACTCAAACAAGTCATTTATAACAATTTTCTTTTTTAATTTTAATTTTAGTAGAAAATATTATATATATAATAGCACATTAATTAACATATTTTTTTAATGAGGAAAGGTTGATAGTGAAGAGAACACTACCCCTAAAGCGACCAAAATATTGTGTTCCTAATTTATGCTTTGATGATTTACTCATCTTAGACTGAATTTCTTAAATCTATAAATTGAAAATTATTATACTTTCTTTACTGTTTTCTGTGATTTAACATCTTCGCATTTACGGCTAATTTATGTTTCTTGCATGAATTTTCTTTGATGCATGCGAAGATAATTGTAGTATTATGTACTTTTGTAATTTTTTTTTTTTTGCATTAATTGGTAAGGTTGATATCTGATTTCATATCTCTTAATTTTGCTTCATGTTTGCATTACATAACTAACGAGAAGTTGAGGCTTTTCATCTTTATATTCTTTTTCCTCTTTTAACACATTTTTTTTGAAAACCTTAGGAGGAACAATGTGTTTCTCCGTTGGAAAAAATTTGGGATGGGTGAAAATTTCAAGACGCTCGTTCCAACTAAGATGATGCGAGACGCTGATCTACAAAACACCCACTCCTCTTTTTAATAGAAGGAGCGTGCCAAAAAACTTTTTTTTTTTGAAAAACTCCCGAGAAGGCAGTGTGCCTTTCCGAAAGTTAAAAGGTTGAGACAGGAGAAAATTTCGGGGCGGAGTCCCCAACTAGGTTGGTTTCCCCGCTTGCCTACAAAACTCCCGCCCCTCTTTT
>CATIWQ010041174.1:0-27615 GCA_949673415.1 Euphorbia schlechtendalii
CTTACTACTTAGCAGGATAACCTATGTATATCTGGAATAATCATCCACTATAACCATGGTATACCTATGTCCACCCATGCTCATGGGAAGAACTGGGTTAACCAAGTCTAGATGGAGTAATTCTAAGACTCTTTTAGTTGAAAAATCATATTTAGATTTAAAACTCTTCTTCAATTACTTTCCATACTGGCAAGCACTACACAAGTGATCCTTTTCGAAGTTTAAGCTTGGCAAACCCTCAACAAGTTTCTGTTTGACTAATTTGGACAGAAGATTCATGTTAGCATGTCCCAACCTTCTGTGCCATAGCCATGACTCTTCTTCTTCAGTCATTAAACATATATCTTTCTTTGATTTATCATTCAAATTAATTATGAACACATTATTGACTCTAGGAGCATATATCAAAGTTTTATTTGACTTACAATCAATGATGGAACATCCTTCTGAGTCGAAGATGACTTTTCTTCCTTGGTCATACAGCTGAGCGACACTCAGAAGATTGAACTTTAGTCCATCCACAAGGGAGACTTCTTCAATTTTGATTGCTGCTCCAATGGTTCCTTTACCAATGATTTTTCCCTTTTTGTTATCACCAAAGCCTACACTTCCATATTTTTTACGTTCTAATGAGATGAATGATGTCTCATCTCCTGTCATATGTCTTGAGCATCCACTGTCTATATACCAGATCTGTTGACCTTCTATGGATCTAAGACTTACCTACAAAAGTAGATGGTTAGAATCTTCAAACCTTATTTCCCTTAGGTTCGGGTGCATTATAAATTAGATCTGGCCAATCATAAGAATCATAAAAACCATTCTTAAATCTACACATAAAAGTTGTGTGGTTTTTCTTTCCACAAAAGTTACAAAAGACTTTCACAGCTTTTCTGTCTTTTTCTTTCTGTAGAGTTCTGGGAGATGGATAAAGATCAAAAGGTTCCTGAAGTGGTTGCCTCTGAGGTATGACTCTTCTTCTAGCTTGTAGATTTCTCTGAGTCATCTTTTGATAACCTCCTTTCTGATGACTATCTACATCATACCTGTATCCATACTTCTTATAGCTCCTTTATCTTGAAGCTGAGGATTCACCTTGATATATGCTTTGAACATTTTACTTCAGAGAGGTGTTTATCTTCTGAGGATTCTTCTTCTCTTGTGAATGTTCCTTCTTTTGATGTTGTGCCTTCTGTTGAGGGGGGTCATTCTTCTTATATACTGATTTTACGGGCAGAGTTATGTCGCCTGATATGTGTCTTTCTATCAACATTACTCTTCTGCTGAGGTTAGTGGCATTGACTCCCACCAGAACCAGTTTTTTCTTGAGATTCTCAATCTCAGTCTCAAGCTCTTCTTGTCTCTTGTAAATAGCTTTGGTAGAGTTATCTCTAGCTATATCTCGGATACAGAAGTCTTCAAAATCTTCTTCCAGAAGCTTCATATGTTTACTATTTTTCTTAACCTGCTTATAGATTTGTGCAAAAAGTTGCATGATTTCATTAGGAATATTGAGTTTGGAATTTACCTCATCATTTTCCTACTAAAGATGAGATTTTCTCTGTGTTGCTATGCTAGGACTCAACTGTTAGATATATAACATCTTTAACCATGAAGCATATCTAAGCAGTTTCTTCATTTTCTGAAGAATCTGTAGAGCTTTCTTCTTCACTGTCGCTCCATGTTACCACCATAGCTTTCATTCCTTTATCCTTTCTTAGCTTCGGGCAGCTTGATTTAATATGTCCTTCCTGGTGACATTCAAAACAAGTTATAGGTTTTTTATTTTCACCTTTGGTCTTTTCATCAGACCTTCTGAACTTGTTTTTCTTCTGGAAGTCTGACTTCTGAGGAAAGCTTCCTTTCTTCTAGAATTTTTGAGGAGTCATTTGGCTCTTCTTCATAAATTTCTTGAATCTTCTAGCTAACATTGTCATGTCCTCATCGTCTTCTGATGAGCTTTCACAGACTTCTTCTGCTCTTAGGATTATTGCCTTCTTTGCTTCATGCTTTGATTTTTCTTTCTTTTAGAAGTTCTGCATAGAAATCTCATGAGTATTTAGTGAACCAATAAGTTCATCATACTTGTAAGTTGTGAGATCCTGAGCTTCTTCTATGGCAGTCTTTTTCACCTGTCACTTCTCAGTTAAGCTTCTGAGAATTTTCTTTACTTGCTTATCTTCTGAGAAACATTTTCCCAATCTTTTGAGCTCATTGATGATGTTAGTGAATCTTGCATTCATGCTTGATATTGATTCACCTTCCTCTATCTCAAATAGCTCATAGAGATGGAGATTCTGGTTTATCTTGGATTCCTTGACCTTGTCAATTCCTTCATAGGTCACTTCAAGCTTTTTCCATATCTCCTTGGCACTTTCACATCTTGAGATCTTATTATACTCTGCAACATCTAAGGCACAATGCAGAAAGTTAATTGCAGCTGCATTACTTTGTAATTTTTTTTAAGTCAAAGTCATTGTATTCAGTCTTAGATTTAGGAGAGACAACCCCATCTACAGTGGATGTAGGAATGTATGGACCATTGGCTATAGCGAGCCATGCATACATATCCTACGACTGTATGAAATTTTTCATTCTGTTTTTTCTAAAATGTATAATTCTGTCTAAAGAACAGTGGGGGTCTGGACACAGACAACCCTTCTAGGAGTATCTGTGTGGTCATATTTCCAGGTAGATGTTTTATGCTATTTTCATCCATAATAATCGTTTACTCGGGATATATTATATCTAATTTTGTGAGTTAGGCTCTGATACCAGTTGTAAGACCCAGTAGGGTGTAAAATAAGTCAGAGGGGGGTGAATTACTCTTTTTTTATTCACTATTAACTTCAGAATGTTACTTCTGAAGTATCTTCTGAGTAAGTATTCTTTACTCAGAATCCCCTTTTTATGCTTAAGTGTTATCAGATGCGGAATTAATCTAACACAAAAATAAAAGAGCAGAGTAAGAAAAGTGCAAACAAAGATTTTATCCTGGTTCAGCCTCTGCCTAATCCAGTCCTTGGAAACTCCCGTCCAAGATGCAATCCACTATTAACTCTTCTTCTGGTGAAGAGTAAACCCTTTACAATGCTTTGACTGAAGTACCCTCCAACAGTCTTTTCTGAGCTATACCAATACAGAAGTACCGTTCTTCTATATATGAGGCTCTGAGCTTCGTCTCTCTTAAGTACCTTCCTTATGAGATTTCGTAGCTCCCTCACACTAACTTACCCTCAGTTTAGTGTGATTTACAACAGTTTATAAGAAAGTGATTTATGTGAACTTCTGAACTTTGTTTCAGTTAGTTCGAATACAAACATATTAGATTTAAATGTTTGCTATGGGAAGGTTGTAAGCAGATTGAGAATTTGTTCACTGTTGAATATTTTTGTTAAGATGCGTCAACCTTCTCCAATGACAGAAATCATCATTTTATAGAGGGAGAGAATGTTTCCGTTGATATTTGGACCGTTGCTAGAAATTTTACCGTTATCTCCCAATATTGTTTCCATTAAACAATCTGTTAGAGTAGTTCATCCAACTCTGATCCGCACCATGCTATGTCAGGTTGATTTGGGGGGTCCAATTTGTACTGCAGATCCGTATCAGAATAGCAGGTGAGATTTGTTCTTGATGTTGCAACAACTTTTGACTTGTAGTAAACTGAAGAATAGAGCCCGCGACGGTATTAAATGCGAAGTCAGCTTTCTTGACTTTTGGCGCCGAAAGACTAAGTTAACCTTTTTGCAATCCTCGGAGGGGCTTTTTAATGATCTGATTCTTGAGTGATCTTCTGAGATTTTTAACACCTCATCTGACTTTAAAAGCTTCTGAGCATCTATAGCTCTTCTGACGAATCCTTGTGTTTCTGAGGCAACTTTCTTCTGAGCCTTGCTTTTGAACTCAGAATTTATAAAACTATATTATCTTCAGAATCCAACATAAATTTCAAGTGAATGGACGTTTAACCGCTGATTTTGTTGGCTATGGTAATTTTTTCTATTATAATGATGTTTAACACATACTAATGAATCATTAATTTTGTTAGTTAAATACTGTGCAGATGTCTAAATTGTAGTAGCATTATTATTACTGTACCTAATTAGTAAATGGAACAGCATGACAAGTTTGGCAGCTATGTGGTTTGTAATATTGATTTATAAACTAGTAAATATATTATAAATCAAAATTATTGGTGTGTAAAATGATGGATATATTAATACGTGTGTTGATGAATCAGAAATGTTAAACTTAATAATATATATCAAAATTTGTGTTGAAAAATCATTTATTTTTTATGTTAATGATACCAAAACATTCTTTTATGAAGATGGATAAACCAAATACTTTTATTTGCATTTTTGTAACGTGAGCCACCGTAAAATTGTGATAATGAATATGACAAAGTATTAATTTGTAGAATTGACCATATTTAAAATTTAGAATATTTTTTTTTTGTAACTAAATGTGACATGGATCCACAGACAAGTGGAAATTTTCAAACAACGCAAGAAAAGGTTAGAGTAAACAACATGGAGAAAAATTAATGAAAATCGCATTAATTTGACCATGTTATATTAAATATATAGATGAACTGATTATATGTTATGTAAATTTGGAGATATATATACTTACGATGAACTAAATTATCTTTGTGTTCGGCAGGAGAATTATGATTGCCAAATTTAAGAAAATTTTTGGCATTTGGTATACCAAAGTTAACTAGCTTTATGTATTTCATAATCCTCTTATACATCCAAACTTCTCTAACTATTAAACAACTATTTTTAATTATTTTGACCACAGTAAATGTGAATAAAAAAGTTAATAACAAAACAAAGTAAAGATGGAGCCAAACACACCTTAACTATAACAATCGTGTAAAAATAACAAACTTCATGCTTAGCAGGTGTTACGAAATTTTCAAAGGAAATGTTCGTGGTTTAGCTATGTTACAAATACAAGGTAGTACGAAAGGAGTTGGGCAAGGAGCCAACCTTAAAGATGTGACATGTGGGTCATATAATGTCATGAAATCCCCAATATTTAGCAGTTTTAACATCATCTTCAACCATCATCTTTGAAAACTCTTCATGGTCATATTTCATGGTGGCTTTCCCCCCAAATTCCCCAGGCAAGTTGTCCACATCAAAGAATGACCTCATCAGCTCCACACTGTCCTTGCTTTTTGGATAAACAAATTTTACCTTTTGAAGTGTTTTTGGATCCATGAAGTATTTCACAGCCTAACCATAAATGTAAGTAACCAGATTAGTATACTTTTGGGTTCAGTTTGACATTTTTTCCAAAACAAACCTGGTTTAACAAACCAACAAAATTCAAAAAATTTGGAAGATGGGAATTAGAAGTAACAAACCTTAGAGATAGGCTCAAAAAATCTAGGTGGGTTATAGAGAAATGCAACAGCAAGCCTCTCAGGGTAATGAGACTGTAAAATGTTAATGATGTCACGTGATGTTCTAATAGAGACATTGTTACTCAAAGACAATCCTGTAAAGTCTATCAACCAAGACATTTGTTCTTGTCCCTCCGCAAGATTTAGGATACCATTTTCAATCAGATACACCAAATGTCGGATATTGTCTTCTTCACATGTCGTATTCTGCCATGCCCGAATTTCATTAACAAATCGAACTGGTCAATTCGTCCTTTTAAATTACAACGATGTTATGTATACATGAGTAAGAAAATTTGAAACCTGCATTCCTGGCCTCATTATAAGTACGGTCCTGCCATAGCGATCGTGAAAATTAGCTCTGAATACTTTGCCTGTTTCGCCTTCATGCGCTATTTCGTGCTAAAAAAAATGAGATGAAAAGAAGAGGAGAATTATAATGAAAATATACTGAAAAATGATACATTTTGATATAGACATATATACCCAATGGGTTTCTTCAGGCTTGTAAGATGCTCTCCACTCAAGTGTGTCTTGTAACATTTTATGTGCTTTATCCACATTCCAGTTTCGAGCTTCAAGATATCGATTTAGGCATCCATCACTGCAGTATTTCAAACTTCGTCCCGATTGAGGTCCAAGGGCTTTCTTTAGTTCATTCACCTGATCAAAGGGAAAAACAAGTCTTATTCATTTCCATTATGTAATATAATGCCAAATTGTTCCGTTTTCAACTTGTTCAATCTCATTATTGTCAAGTGCAACTGAAATCTCAAATTTTATCGCAGACTCTCAAAAGTTCTCAATTCTGAAAGGATAAAAGGTCAATTCGCCATTCACTTCGGCCAGTAGAATCATTTTGTGCCTCGAAATGAAATTTGAGTATTGATCTAGTCCATGATTTAAACTTTATTTTTTATCAATTAAGTACAGAACTGATACATGCCGATGCCAGTAATTTTAGGCAAATTCGACTAAAGAATACAAGTTAAAAAACAAATTGATACCCCGAAGTTCATATTCAATATGATCTAAGAGTTGAATATTAAACATAGACCTAAAAGAGAAAATAAAAGGATTTAAAGTTTCTGTATCTGAATGTGATAAATACCTTAGCATCTCGCTGTGCAGGGCCATTTTCCTGTTGATTTTGAGAGCTCTTTCTCCGCAGAAACATATTCACTGTATATCAAAGTATAATAGACAAAGTCAAGCTAATTTTGCTGGAATTAATAATCTCCATTATAGAATATTACATCAAACAAAGGAATCCAGAACGTTGACTTTTCCATCAAAGATGAAACAAAGAAGAAACGGAAATGTAAGTGATAATAGATCAAAGAATTCGGAATAGAACTTTCAGATACAACCATCTAGAATTATTAGAGCAATGATATATCACCAAAATTCATCCGAAGTCTTTGTTCCAAAAGGATCAAATGATAAAGACACTAAAGGTTTGAAAAATTAAAAGGAAAAATAAAGTAGCAGCAGATCTTCAACAAATTGATAGACAATAAGAGCCATAAGACCTGATAGATGGAAAGATGACAGCTTAATAGAAAGAGGGAAATGGTGAACAGAGAGTGAAGAGACGAGTCGCCGTTAGAAATAAGAAACAGAAACCAGGCATAGATATTGTATTGATGAAAGGGAAGAGGAGAGTTGAGTGGTTAGGTGTTGGGAATTTACATACTAGATTTGAAGAGGGAATGCCAAAACTTGCATTCCGAAGAATAATCTTATGACAAAATTAAATTGGTATTATTCTTGTTAAGTTGTACGGCAAAGAGAATGAAAGTAACGTGATAAAGACACTGGGTGACTTCTTCCATCTAACCATTGGTTCTCCCGATTCAATTCTAATGCTTACTGTGGGGTTTCTCCTTTGACTTTTCGAACTTGTAACCAATTATTTATTTTTGTGTTATTTTCTTTTTCAAGCAATAATCATCAAGTAAACAGCACTAATGATGTTCATCGGGACTGGCTGCGTTGGGCTTGATCGGTCTTTTAATAAAATCCATCAACCTAATACTAGACCTACCCACACTTTTAAAACTTTGGCCTCAAACTAGACTTGTGAGATCATTTCCAAATCCGAACCACGTTATTTTTTCTTTTGCATTCTTTTAGACTAAATATATACAAAAAAAAAAATAAATTTATATATAGACGTCTAAATCCTATGCATAATAAAATTTTTTAATTAAATTTTTTAATTGAATTCTTTAATATTTAATTTATTACATGTAAATACAAAAGTTTATGGGGTTAAAATATAAAAATCGTATAATATATTTTATAAATTGGAGAATCATAAATATCCCATTTGAAATTTCTAATTCATTAATTAGCATTTCTATTTACTAAATACCATTTTCATTTATTTCATACTCCAAACACAATAACAAATTAAATTCAAATTCAAATCATGATTGATTAGGAATTGCATTTTTAAACAATTACAACCTCAACACAAACAAGAACTCTCTCGTTTTCTTTCAAAATCACGATTTCGGTTTCTTACTTCCTCAACACCACGATTTGTGTCCTAATTTCATTCCAAATCGCATCTAATCATGATTATTCTTTAGTATTCATCTTGGCTCTTCATCATTTGTTTAGTTTGTCAAAAACCATAAAAACGAGAAAGTGCGTCTAGAAAATCTACTAGTGTTATTTTGGCTCTCCTCTTTCTTCTTTTGCACAAAAACTCTACCAATGTTATTAGTTTATCTTCAACATCTACCAATGTTGTTCGGCTCATTTTGTAAAGAGTTTTTTCAACATCTATCTCTTTCGTCTTTTGGGTACGAGTGTTGCTAAGTTTTGTTTCGCTACTCTTCATTCAACTAACTTTCTTCATGTTATAAAGTATACCTTTTCATGCAAAATGTATATTTTACATTCAAATATGAAAAGGTATATTTTTTCAATAAAAGGTATTTTTGTATATTTATCATTGAAAATGTATTTTTTAACTTATGAAATGTATATTTTTCAATAAAAGGTATATTTTATATATGCTAAATATACTCTCTTAGTATGAAATGTATATTTTTTTCAATAAAAGCTATCTTTGTATATTTATCATTGAAAATGTATATTTTTCTATGCAAAGGGTATATTTTACATTCAAATATGAAAGGTATTTTTTTCAATAAAATGTATATTTGTATATTTATCATTGGGAATGTACATTTCAACTTATGAAATGAATATATTATTTATGTGAACAATATATTTTTTCAATATAATTTTGATGAAAGGTGTATTTTTTATGCAAACAAATATATTTTTTCAATAAAAGATATGTTTGCATATTTATCATTGAAAATTTATGTTCGAGAGTATGAAATGTATACTTTAACTTATGAAATACACATTTATTCTAATGTAAACGAGAAACTACATGATTTAATAAAGCAATGAAGAGTCATGCTGATTCCATCCATTATGACAATATCATATATGTTGTGAGTGTCGATGATATTAGATTTTTGGCATGGGACAACTATTTCAAGTGATTCCAAATCCGTTCTTGTTGGTGTATACGTCATCATCTTGTATACACTCTTCATGAACCCTCTCCAGAAGTCGATTATACATTGATAATGAAAAATGAGTGATAGAGGATGAAGTAAGACGATTGATAGGAGGGGATGATATTGCAACCATAGGAAAGAATGAAATCATGGTTGAGATATTAGAATAATCAAAAGTAGAAGTTGAGAGAAAATAGGAATCAAATTGATTTCAAATTAAATTCAAATTAAAAACTACTGTGATACTTGAATTTAATTATTGGGTATTTAATAAACTGAAAATTTTAAAAATGGTATATAATAAATAAGAATTAAAAAGGGGTATTTGCTAAATAGGCAAACTATAAGAAGGTAAATCCAACAATTTTCCGTGTTTATAAAAATCACCCATATAAAAACCAAGCCCGGCTCAAAAGACTTCGGACTTTAGCGGGCTTGGATTCAAGGCGGGTTTTCGAAAAAAATGAGTGTCCAAGCATGACCCACAAAAGCGGGTTCGGACCATGCTGGGCGGGTACCCCGACTACTGAGCATGTCTAGACTTTTCATAGGGTAAATTTTGCATATTACATTAACTATATACATTTTTTCAATTTGCTACATGATTTTTTTTTTTCAATTATCATACATTAACTTATAAATTACCTCTGATTAAAGTTCACATAATGTTGTGGAGTGCTCACATATTTAATAACGTATCAGTAAGTTTTAGCTACACAAGTTTGAATCTTAATCCTAACTGAAACGTAAATTGAAGTGTAGTAAAAACTATTGAGTATGAAATTTTGTGGTTTTTA
This sequence comes from Euphorbia schlechtendalii, assembly GCA_949673415.1. Lineage (NCBI taxonomy): Eukaryota > Viridiplantae > Streptophyta > Magnoliopsida > Malpighiales > Euphorbiaceae > Euphorbia > Euphorbia schlechtendalii. The sequence continues at coordinate 9,765 of CATIWQ010041174.1, forward strand.
CTTTTTACCACAACATCAATTTTATCGTATATTGGAATCTTGATATTTGAGGAATTAATTTGATTTTAATTTTGAAATTTTAGGTTAATTGTGTTATCATTGCTCTTTTTTCTTGCAGTAAAACGTAAGTACGCAATATTGATTTTTGAGATCTTATTCAATGGTGGTGCAGTGATAGTTCTAGTCACTTTATTCATGTTATTTCACTAGTGGTAAAATTTTCCAATTTTTTCTTTTGTCTTGTGTATTGTTTAAGGTGGAGTAACTTTAAAAAATGTTGAAAATTAACGCATACTTTTTTATTTTCAATGTGTTTGAAATATGTGATTCATCGTCAATTAATTCAACAAGCTAAAACTTTCAATGAAAACGTGCGATGCTCTTAGTAATTAACATTTTCAATATACATTTGTTTAGATTCAATTTTTAACTTGGCATGAATTTTTGGCCTTGAGAGGGACCAGAGTTGGTGGTAACTTATCCAGTAACGGGTTTTCTTGTAATGATATTATATTACAACTCTTGATAGTACTTTTAACTAGACCTATTTGTCGGGCAGGCCGAGCCGGGCTTGACGGGTTTTTTACAAAAAATGTTAACCCAAGCCCGGCCCAAGCCCGTACTTTAGAACTTCGGGCTCGGGCCGGGCTCGGACCGGGCTAACAAGGTCATTCCCAAGCCCGGCCCAAGCCCATGAATATTTTATTTGTTATTAATTTTTTTATTAAATTAATAGAAAAAATATAAAAAAAAAAGTTAAAATATATTTAAATTTTAAATATAATTGCATTGTTTACTTAAAATCTTTAATATTTAGTAACATTTATTGTAACCAAGTATAAAAATTTAATAGGATAAAACATGAAATCTTAAAATAATAGTAAATTTAATGTATAAATATATAATAAATATATAAAATTATTCGTCGGGCCGGGCTCGGGTATTTATATAAAAACCAAGCCCGGCCCATAAATCTTCGGGCTTTGACGGGCTCGGGCTCGGGCCGGGCTTTTCAAAAAAATGCGTGTCCAAGCCCGGCCCATCCGCGAACAGGTCTACTATGAAGAGGCTCGACTTCTATTATTATTATTATTATTATTATTATATCTATACATATATAAGCTTTTAAAAAAATTCTGAATTTGTTCAATATAAATGAATTAAATTTATCAACTTATATTAAAAATTTAAAATGATACTCTTTATTTGCTTCTTATTATAATATTTTTCAATTTTATGTAAAAAAATTTAATTAAATGTATCATTGTTTTTTATTTCTTTTTTTTTAGAAAAACCAATTCTGATGTTGAGTATGTGATGAATAGATATTTCTATTGTTATATTGGTTTAATCCATTTTAAAATTAAAAGAACACTCCTCTTCTCTTCCGTGTTTTGTCGCATTTTTTTTGGTTTCTTTTAGCAATTTGTCCCCTTGCTTCCGTAGTCGGACTTGACTTGCTTTTAGACCAAAACCCAATAGGGAAGCCAAAGATAGGTCACACAGTTATCGTTTTGACTCACGTGTGTCTATTTGATCCACGATTGTCTGTTTGACATCTATAGATATCGTAGACAGTCGCAGGTGTTTTTGGTTTAAGTCAGGCTTCTTTTTGAATAAAAGTTCTAGTATAAACTTACTAAATCAACAATACTATTAAACTATTCATTTTTACCATTAATAGTACTGAAATAAATAATTAATTAAATGTTCGAAGCTAGAGCATCACAACAAAGCTAAAACAGACAGAAATTTATCAATACTAAGCTAAGCAACGATAAACAAGATAAACGGTGATAATCAAAGTAAGATAGGTTTATAGAAAGGTACCTTTTCCCTCATGTCATGTAGTTCCAAATCTTCTATAATTAGTTTGGCTATGTCTTAGCTCAATAAACTGAAATTGAAATTGAAATTGTGACCTCTATAGTTCTCAGCTCAATACAAATGCAGTCTTTCCCTGCATCACGAACTACCAAACAGTAGCCAATAGAAGTATCATTATAAAAAAATGACAGCATCAGAGATAAACTTCAAATACGACACTACTGGAGCTCCCCAAGTCAAAATCAAAGTAGACAAAGGATCATTTATTCCAAGCAAAGACCAAATACACCTCACATAATTGCATTCAAATAAAACATGAGCCACCGTTTCACTCTCTCCATACAACAAAGAGGACATTTATCATCATCCAACACATGTCTAAGACGCAAATTTGCACGGTTCGGTAAAGCATCCATAATCACTCTCCAAAGGAAGACCCTAGTTTTAGACGGTAGCTTCAAATTCCAGAGGGTATTCCAATTAAAAGAGTGAGATGGCAAATTTACAATATTAGGATTCGACCCCTGACGATAGGCACTCTATTGTAAAAAATGAGAGCTATTCTTTTTTATCATTTTTAACATCATTTCTACCACGCAACTTTCCGCTCTAGAAACCCACACATCTTTAACAATATCAATAAAAGACTTGTTACCCACTCTATTGAATATTTTCTTTAAAGAAAGACATGGCCGAGTAGATGCTCCTCCACACATAGAACCGAGACCTAATTAAAGATGCGGCTCACTAGGTAATTTTTTGTGGCCTTTTTATTGGACGATGGTAACTCTAAGAAATTGTATAAACTCTGAAAATGTTGTGCAGGGGGGAATGTTGTGCAGGAAAATACAATATTTTCCTATGTTTGTTTTCATCACTGTAAAATATTTTCTCATATTTATTTACAATTCTGAAAAATATTTTCCAACCACAAATCTAACTATACAAAATCCTAGTTTATCTTATTTATATATACAAGTACACATAACTTATTAAAATATATGAAATATAGCATAATAATTATTATATAAAAATTAAATTATATTAAGAATGAATTACATTTTTTATATAAAAATAAATGTAGATGGAGGAGATGCATTTAGTGGTGACGATGGAGGTAGTGGTGATGGAGGGGTGGAGGAAGTGGTGATTAGGTAGAGGAAGTGGTGGTGGCAGGGTGGATGAGGTGGTGGTGGTGATGGTAGTGGTGGTGGTGACGGTAGCGGTGTTGAGGAAGAAGCGGATGTGTTGGTGTGGGTGGTGGTGGAGGGAGTAATGATGGTGGCAGTGACGACAACGACGAATGAAGGAGGTGGTGGTGATCCTGATGGTGAAAATAGGGTGGGGGAAGTGATGAATGTGTTGGTGTTGGTGGAAGAAATGACGATGGTGGTGGTGAAGGAAATTGGTGGTATATAGGTGGAGGTGGATGTGGTGATGGCGGTGGGTGGAGGAGGTGGTGGTGATGGTGGTGGTAGCGAGATGAAGTTTTTGATGGATTAGTGTGGGTGGAAGAAATAAATGTGGTAATAGTATAGGAGGTGAAGTAGAAAAGTAAGGGAAAATGTATTCCCATCTTTTTTATGAGAAAATATTTTCTATTATTTACACTACATTTTTATATTGACTTGCACAATTTTTTTCTTTAACTTATTTTCCAAATCAAACAAACGCATGAAAATTTGGAAAATATTTTCCTGCACAATATTTTCCTGGAAACAAACGAGGCTTAAGAGTGTGTTTGGAAACAAATCCCATAAGAAAATGAAAAGAATTGAATTGATTCACTTAAGAAAATTCAATTAAATTGATTTCTCAAACAAATTCTTCTATTTGGAAACTCCAGTTATGTTAAATAATTCAATTGATTATAAACTAATAAATTTAACATTTTTTCAAAATAATTTATACAAGTATTTTGATTCTTTCAGCTAAAAGTATATGATAAGGTACAATGGTGAAAATAATATTCAAAGGCATAACTTATATAAATTCCTTTGAACTCTTGCAACTTTTTGCAAGATTTCTATTCCTTGCATTCATAAAATTTTAAATCTTACATGATTTGAATTCTATCAATATTTGTTTGGTTCCAAATAAGGAAGTTTGATAAAATAAATTCAATTGAATTGAATTATTTCAAAATGGACATTTCCAAACACACACTAGATGCATGTAAAGATTCTCATCACTTACTACTTTTGTCATGTTCTAAATAGAACAGTGATAATCAATTTAATTAAGCAGTGCGAAAAAAAGTGAAGTACTGTTACGACAACTGTCTTATCTTCATTATAATTTGGCTAATCTCCAAAAGCAGGATCCACAATAGCCGATCGTTGATGAGCAAGAAAACTGTCAAGCAACTCGAATCGGGACCTCTATGCTCTAATCTATATCCAAAATCAAACTAAAATAATAAGCTTTTCAATTATAGAGATAACTTAATTATATATATAGAAACAAGCAATCATAATGTTGTCAAAAAATATTACTAACTAAATGCAAGAGAAATGGAAGCACATGCGGCAAATGTCGAGAAATGGAAGGCTGGAAAAGCATCAGAGGGTCCGTACGTGAGTATGTTAGGTAGTTTCAGTCACTGATGCCGGAGACCCGGAATATGGCAGAATAAGACAAGGTTAGGGCAGGCTTTGAGCATAAGCAAGAGTTCGGCACCCAGGACCTAAGAACAAAAAGGATCCAAATTTTTTTATTACGTCTGTATGTGTATGTAAGGTTTTGATGAAATCAACTCAAAAACTCTATTTGAATAATATTGCAAAGAAGCAAACTTGGTCAAAATAGTAAAATATTATCAAACTCATAAAAATGCGATATGATATGGGCAAACATAAAAAATGTACCTTGTGATTTTACTCATTTGTAAAACGGAGTCTGGGAAATTATTTTTTTTTGTAAAAGGGGTCTGTGATTTCAAAAATTTTACAAATTGAAAATTCTCAATATTAAATTATGTCACGAAAAGAGATAATTTTGTTCGTTTTTATTTGAATTTCTATGGGATGGTTAATAAAAAAAATACACATTACTGATAAATTTAATTTTTTTTTAATGTTTGAAATATTTTTTAATTGAATTATAATAACAAACTTAAAAAATCCTAAAAAATAAAAAGAATTCGAAAATTACTCAAAACTTGATCATTTTTAAACAATAATGTTTTTTGAAGTAATTGTAGGTGTCAGGATTACCCTGGTCAGCCTACCCACTTTGTGGATGTATCACTAGGATTATATCCAATTGGTTTTAAATAATAATGTTAAATTATTAAAATGTTAAATTGTTTAAAATGTTCTATGTAACACATTATTTTGAACCACATGCCCTTTTTCTTAAAATTTTAAAATCAGTCCCTTTTTCCAAAAAGAAAACTCCCCGAACCTATTTTGTAAATGAATGAAATCATAAGATACTTTTTCTGAATTTACAAATTTTTTATCTATATTAAAATTTTACATAAATATTTTTAATTATAGATGTCCTTGTGTCGTACTTTGCTTAGAGATCTTAAAAAGCCCCGCGAATTTGTTTCTAATTCGTTCTGTTGGCAAATAAAATAAATATATAATGGTAACTTATATAAAGATATGAATATTTTGAGGTTGAAAAATCCTATACATCTTTTTTGTCTTTAACACACATGATAAAAATGTGGAAAATAATTTGTAATTCTATCTTATATGTTAATCAACGTGACGACTGACAATCAATCAATGTTATTGAAAACACGCTGGTTCATATAAGAGTATCATTATTTATATTAATCAAGTATACCTGTTCGGACAGAAATAAATTGGTGAACCTTACATCAATTTTCTCTGAAACTAGTAAAATGGCAATTGTACAACGCCATGAAGGCATAAGAAAACTTCCAATGTATCTGAAATAGAGATTTCTTCTTTTTACTCATTTGTAGGAATGGTCGTGTATTATAGAAGACAAATGTAATAAATCCATAAAATTGTAACTCGATCATTATTCGTCACATCATTTTACACTTATTGCTTTTTATGATGACAAAAATGTCATTTTGACCTATACAATTATTTATATTTTCATTTTAAGATTCCGAAAATATCCTTATGAACAAAATTTAAAATATATATTTTATATTAAATTAAATAATTAATATATTTCATGTAAATAAAAATAAACGTTAATTATAAAGAATATTTAATAATTAATTACCATAAAAAATTATTTTTAAAAATGGAAATATGCTAAAACAAAACTTAAAGCAAAAAAATTCTCTTTTTTATGCATCATTCACCCAAAACACGAGATCAAGAAATCATTATTTAACATTTACATTTAAATTTATAAGCAAATTTTCAGTTCCCTATGTACCAACAATATGGTTTCATAAACGGATTTTGAATGTGAATGATTAAAAAAGTTATATGATAACAGACGAGGAATGCGAGAGACTTTTCAAATTTGATATAATACAAGCTTAAGAAATACGGTTATTTGCTAGCATTTTATTTTTCTATTTTTATTTGTATTTTTACGACTCAGAATTATAATTATAATTTATTTATTGTTATTTTAAATATTTTATATGTTAAATTTTAATTTTACAATTATTTGACTGGAATATAATTTTTTTAATAAATAAATAAAAAGGCATATAAATTATTTCGAGAATGGTACATGTAAAAATGAATAATAAATAATTAAAATAAATATTTTAATAAATAAATATAAAGAGCATGTAAAAATTTATGGATGACGCAGTAAATATCATCATCCCAATGGTTTCTAGGAAACATAAGAAAAAATTTAAAGGAGTTGAAAAAAAAGGGCGAGAATGCACTGACTGACGTCAATGCAAATAATTCTGTATGGATTTCTAAACATTGAAATTAATAGGCGAGAATGCACTGACATCAATGCAAATAACAAAATTTCCGGCTCAACAGTGTAAACATAAATTTCTTGTCCAATTTAATATATTCTTCTATTTAAAATTTCAATAATTTACACTTCTTGTCTGAACAAGTTTCCATTTTACATTTACTTTTCACTATTTTTTTTTAAAACGAATTATTGATTAAGTCCAAAATTTGACATTATAATCCATTTTTGTAATACACAACCATCTACTAGTTGGTGTGTGAAATTCCCCATAAAAAATAATATGATTATGTAAAATATAAATTATTTTTAAGAAGATATCTGGAATATTATGTTTACAATGTTTTGTTTCATTTTTTTTTTATTATGCACATGCATTAACAATAAATCAAGAGAAAAATCTCTTGATTAAAGGTCACAAGTTCGGTCTTAAATGTTAGCCAAGATATTGGTCGCAATGTTTTACTTTTAGTTTAATTGCAACATTGTTCGAAACAACAGATTTTTAAAATCGGACTTATTTTATTGTGGTATCGCTATAAATTTGTCTACAAATATGCATTTCTTTAATGAATATACGTTTTATTTTCTAATCAATTGATTATGACGTGAAATTTGATCTAATTGTTATAAAACCAATAAATATTATGTGGAAGGCAAGGTCACGTAGAATCCACCGACAAATATACATGTTTGAACACTTCGACTTGTGAATTCAAAATTTCATAAATAAGATATAAATGAAATGTGAATTCAAAATAATATCTCCAAAATATGTGGTCATAAAGGAAAGAACCGCAAAACTCAAACCAAATCAGATCTAATAAAAAAAAAAAAAAAAAAAACCCAATTCAGATCTGAGATTGCAATGGGGACTATTTTGTACTCTGCTCCTTCCAATTGGTTGGTTTCGGCTATGTATGTTGTTACTTTCGTTTCAATAGCCAAACTTGGATTTTCTGAGATTCAAGGAAACAACCTCAACTATTCCAAATTTTTCAATTCGATTGAAAAGAAGAAGAAGAAGATTGAAATCTCCGGTAGAAATGGCATGCTTATAGCTTACGCACCGGCTTTTATCGCCGGCGTGGCTTCCTTCGTCCTTTTTCCAGATGAAGGCCATCGAGTTTTGCTTCTTAAGTCCGCTCTTTCCCTCCATTTCTTCAAACGTTTACTTGAGGTAATTATTTCCTTTATGCATTACGAGGTCACAATTTGTGCCAAAATCTTGCTGCTCAAAAGACACTTATTTTTAAAAAGTCAAACCAACTAGAAATTAACATGCGATATTTAGAGAGTAAAATGATACATATTTTTATAACTTGCTGTTGCTGTTAGCGGTTCAGTATCACATTATGATAATTTAGTGTTTGGTGAAACTACGATGTGTTAAAATCTAAAATAACGAAATTTCTATACACAAAATAAATTATGAATTCTCCGTGACTTTTGGAGCTAAAACATAAATACATGAAATACATCAAATTGACTAAGCTTATACATACATACATATACATACATACATATATATATATATATATATATATATATATATATATAATTTTTATGTATCCAGCTAAATTATTAACCGAATGAAGTGTAAAAGTCAATATATCATTGACTAATTAAGAATATATGGTGATGTACTAGAAAAGATAAATATACAATATAATGGTTTGGTCCATTATCCAGTATGTATTGTGGTTCATCCTTCACTTAAAACTTTTGAAATCTGCATGCATACAATTCTGGAGTTCTTCCATTTCAAAAATTAACTCACATGTATTAGATCTGAAAATTGATATGAAAAATAAGGAAAAACTGGATGATCTAATTCGAACCTCTACATAATTGAAATCGGAATCAAAGCAGTGACCAACATGTGGAGATTTTCTTATGAAACTTTTCAATGGCGAATAAAATTCCACATCCTCTCATGCTAATCACAACTGGAGCATTATATCCTTCAATCCAGTGTAGCTAATAGACGGCATCAATTGAAGATTTTATTTTAAAGGAGGGTAACTAAAGTAATAACTATTTTCAATCTATTAATTTCTATGGATATTAGCTCAACTGCAGCAAATTGTTGCTGCTCAAACAGCAGCAGTTGAGGTGCTTATCTGCTGGTGATCTGCAGTAGTTAGCTTTTGTAGAATTTTAACCAAATGCTAATTTTAAGATGTTTGACTTCTAACTATCATCTATCGGCTAACTGAGCAGATCCGATGGAAAACAAATAGGCCCGACATCTCTGAAAAATCAAACTAACCAGAAGTTAACATGCGTTATTAAAGTGATGCACTTTTTAAAATTTGAAGTAATCACAAGTTCACTTTGAATATTTAAAGAATGTCAAATTTTCTGAAATAACTTGGAACATCTCATGTTGCATTAGGCCTGATTATTAATTAACCTCTTTTGTTTTAGCTTGTTTATTTTATTATACTTCTAAGTTCTTATCAATGAAAAGTAAGTATTAAGTAAGCATAACTGAAAGAAATCAGGATGGAACAGAACATGAATACTCGATCCGTACGCCTTATAATTAACTTTAATTTGGTGAATTGGCAGGTAATATTTGTTCATAAATACAGTGGTGGAATGGACCTTGGAACATCGATTCTTATTAGTCTAAGTTATCTCACATCAACTGCAACAATGATTTATGCTCAAAATCTTACAAAAGGATATGCTGAACCACAGATTGATTTAACTTATCCAGGAATTGTGCTATTCCTGATTGGGATTAGTGGCAACTTTTATCATCATTACCTCCTTTCAAAACTTAGAAGCGATGAAGATATGGAATACAAAGTTCCAAAAGGAGGTTTGTTTGGGTTAGTTATATGCCCTCACTATTTGTTTGAGATAATAGGATTTTTGGGAGTTTCTTGTATTTCTCAAACATTGTATGCATTTTCGTTCACTCTTGGATCAACCTTGTACTTGATGGGTAGGAGTTATGCCACTAGGAGATGGTACCTTTCTAAGTTTGATGATTTTCCAACTAGTGTGAAATCCTTTATTCCTTTTGTGTTTTAGTAATAATGTAATAAAAAGTTTCCAACCACCAAAATTGATGTAATATTTCTTCATGTTCTGTCTTTTCTTTTTCACGCACATTTAGGGCTCGTTCCTGAAAAAATGAGGATCGCGGCAAAATAATATAAAAATTAATAAAATGAACTCTCGGTAAAGATTTATAATAAAAATTAATTATTTTGTGAAAACTAAATTTGATGATATGACTTCTCACATCTATAACAATTTACTTACCAATTCATCTACCACTAATAATTACTTGCTTTTATCTTTTTAACATTAACTACTAAAATTATTGTTTTTCAAAAAAAAAAAAAACTACTAAAATTATTAAAAAAATTTAATTTTGGGACCCCTTCCGACATGGACTCTGAGCGGTCACACTCGTTGCACATCCCTCAGGATCGGCCATGCATGCGTACATTACATGAATAAAACGTCGAGTTTGTTTGAAATATGAGGGAAGGTCGAAGGGTTAAGTTAAACCTTGCTTGTTGGAAAACATGCAATACAAGCCGGCAGAGTAACCACGATCCCGCAATATCATCTTGATCTACAAACTCGAGAAGCTTAATGTATTATTTACCCCTTGAACTTATCTCAAAAAGTCTGATATTACTCTAAATTTTCAAAAGTTTCAAACAACCTTCTTAACATGTGAAAATTACACTACTTTGTTCTTTCAATATCACTTGTCAACTTATGATTGAAGAGAGAAAAATCTAGAAAATTTTATGTTCGAAAAGTCAAACCGAACAGAAACTAACACGTGGTAATGAAGGGGCAAAAAGGTTCATTATAAACAAGTTTAGGGGTATCTGGAACTTTTAAAAGTTAATGGTGAAATCAGAATTTTAAGATGGGTTTTGGAGTAAACGATGCCTTTAAACATGAAAAAAAGATAAGAGCTAGAATTGTTAAATCAAGGGGTTGAAGTTATGGACCTAAATTGAAAATATGCAAGTGTAATGAGTGATATATAAGTGAATTAAATTGTGCCTTAACATGGGTCAATTGATTTTGTGTTAGATAAGCTCAACCCACCTATATACTCACTCAAGCTCTCAAATTCACAGATTTTCTACATGGTATTATAGTATATAAGTGCTTGATAACCCAAAAGATCATGGGTTTGTGTTTAAATGTCTTGGTGGAGTTTAGACTAGCTGAGAAGATTAGACTCGTTGATGAGGAGATAGGCCAAGGAATGTTTGACAAGTGGTTACTGGTGTATACCCAATTGCATTTGAGGGAGAGTGTTGGAAATGTGATGTTATCCTACATTGAAAATATGCAAGTGCAATGAGTGAGATATAAGTGAAGTAAATTGAACTTCAAAACAAGTTAATTGATTTTGTATTAAATAGATTCAATCCCACTTATATGTTCATTCAAACTTTGAGCATCGTAGTGATTCAACATTAACACTAAAATATGAGGTTAAGAACTCAAAGAATCTCTTTGTTAGCCTTTGGTAGTGCTTGTAGCGTATGGAGTTGTGGACGTGACTAACAAAATAATCTTGATCAAAGCATGTATTCTTCCTTTTGGAATCAATGTGTCAAATTTGCGACATGTCTTACGCAAAAACTTTGATCTAATTTTTCATTCATTAATAATCTAATTTAAGTATATATTATACTATTAGAAATTTATCTATACATAGTAAGACAAAGAATCGATATTTTTCTTTTCCATAATATGTTTAAATAATTGAGCAAATAACACTAATTGCTATGTTTTTTAAATAATAAAATTAGAGTAATCTTAATTTATATTATGAATGCTAAAAACAATGGACGAATTTAATTTTAAGTAAATTCTACCACTAATTAATAATTTTAATCCATGAGGACCATGAAGCACAGAATATGTATATGTGGTAAGAGTGTAGATGGCTGGCAGTTAATAGGTGAGTACCATGCTGACGTTAAGGGCAAGTAATTCATCCACTTGGCCCATAAAATCCTTTTCATTCCCTTTCATGTAAAGCTTGAATAGAACAAAAAAAATGTGTTAAAGCTATAAGATTGAATAAAGACATAAGTAACCCATAAAGCATGTTCCAAAAAATTTTCTGCTCAACAGCTCATAGTTTTGTTTTGTGAAATTTCATATTTTCTACTATTTAGAATTGTAATAATTTATATGTGAAATAAATTTTGGTTATTTCTTTCCAATTTCTAATTTCAAATTGAATTGAACTAAAATGAATGAAATTAAATTAAATTTATTTCAGTATAAATTTATAATAATGAACAGATAAATTGAACGGAATCATAATAAAATGAAATGGAATAAACTAATTCATAACACGAGAATATGCCGCGTCAATGAAATAGAATTTTGTAAAACCAAAGTATTTAAACAAATACTTGGTGTCCTCTTTCATACCCGATATGGTGTTTTTGATGGAGATTAAAGTTGGTAGAAATAGAGTTGAGTTTGTACAAAGAAAGATTCATTTTGAGGGAATTTTCTATGTCCCTAATACTAATAATGGTGGAGGTGTTGCTTTCCTGTGGAGGAAAAAGGAATTGGTCCGATTGAATAAGTATAGTAATAACTTTATTGAGTTGATTATTCTTGATGATAATCCTTGGCGGCTCACTAGTTTTTATGGATTCCCGGAGAACTCGAACAATAGAAGGATAGCCTCTTGGAATTGTCTTCGTAGTTTAGTTGATTCAAGTAAACTACCATGGTGTGTCGTGGGTGACTTCAATGATATGCTTGCTGGTAATGAAAAAATGGGTGGTAAACCACGACCGAATGATTGGATTGCTGGTTTCCAAGCAGCCTTAGACGAATGTCAATTACATGATATTGGGATGCTAGGTTACAAATTCACTTGGGAAAGAAGCAGAGGACAACCTACCTGGATAGCGGAGAGATTAGACAAAGCAGTTTGCACTTTAGATTGGATGGAATTATTTAGTAATGCTCAGGTACAAAATGTGGCGACCTCAGAATCAGATCGCTCGGCTATTATTCTTCATTGTTCGATCCATGAGGCCCACCAGAAGCGTAACTTCAGATTTGAGAATTGCTGGTTAACATTATCGAAGTGCAGAGTTATTGTAGAACATTGTTGGCGCTCTTGTGGGGTTGATTCGATTCAGGAAAAGCTCAAATATTGTGCGACAGAGTTATACACGTGAGGGAGAAGGCAAAGGATTGAGTTCAAATGCAAAGTGTCTGAATGTCGAGAAGAACTTGAAGCTATTAAAAGTACGCCCGGGTGGAGTAATAATGATCAGTTTGAGGAGAAGAAAAAGGATTTGGGGAAGATTAGACAACAACTAAAAATGTATTGGTAGGAGAGGGTGAAAGTAGATTGGTTTAAATTTGGCGATCATAACTCAGCTTTCTTCCTCAAATTTGCAGCAGCCCGAAACAGGAAAAATGCATTTAAACAGCTCCAAAATGCAGCTGGGTAGTGGGTCGGTTGGTGGGCAGGATTAGAGGACCTCATTCAATCTTTCTATTCAGACCTTTTTTCATCTCAGGGATCAAATTTTGCGCACATTATTTCCCTTGTGCAACCGTGGATTGCCGAGAGGGAGAGAATGGAGCTTCAGCGGCCTTTCCAAGTAGAGGATGTCAAAGAAGCACTATTTCAAATGTCCCCGAACAAGTCCCCTGGTCAAGATGGGTTTAATCCGGGATTTTATCAGAATTTTTGGGATATAATCTAAACCGAGGTAACCGATTTCTGTATTTCTTGCTTCAAGAATAATTTTTTCCCTCAAGATTTAAATGACACGAATGTTGTTCTAATTCCTAAAAAGAGAGTGCCTGCCATAGTTTCAGATTTACGCCCCATCTCATTATGTAATGTTCTTTTCAAAATTATGTCAAAAATGCTTGCTAATAGAATTAACCGATTATGAACTCTATTATTTTAGAGTCCCAGAGTGATTTTATTCCTGGGAGGTTAATTTATGATAATATTCTGATTGGTTTTGAAGTAGGACATTATATTAACAGGAAACGATTGGGGAAAGTCGGAACTTGTTCTTTGAAGGTGGATATGTCTAAGGCTTATGATATAGTCGAATGGAATTTTCTTCATGCTATGCTTATCAAGTTTGGTTTCCCAATATTTTTGACTAATTTAATTATGTTATCGGTGTCCTCGGTCTCTTATACCATTACTCACAAAGATGGTAACTTTGAGAAGTTCTCGCCTCAAAGGGGCTCAGGCAAGGTGACCCCATTTCCCCATATTTTTTTATTATCTGCGCTGAAGGTTTATCTGTGCTTATTCAGGAAAGCATTACAACTGGTGCTCTTCATGGATGTAAGGTTACTCCATCAGCTCCTTCTATATCGCACTTGTTCTTTGTAGATGATAACATATTTTTCTTCAAAACATCTATTGAGGAGGCACACATCATTAAGAATATTTTCCACTTATACGAGATGGCTTCCGAGCAACAGATTAATTTCAATAAGTCCTCGATCTTATTCAGTCCAAATGTAGACACCGGTATTAAGTTGAGCATTGCGACTTGTCTAGGAGTTAGTGTGGTTGACGGTCATGGTCTTTATCTTGGACTCCCATCTATTATCAGTTCCTCTAAGAAAATGGCGTATGATTACATTGTCGAAAAAGCCTGGAAGAAAGTTCAAAGTTGGAGGAGGAAGAAATTAAGAGGTTCTCTTGAAATTGGTGGCACAAGCATTACCAAACTATGCCATGCAAGTTTTTCTTCTTCCATCTCATACCTTAGCAAGCTTGGAGAAGATTTTCTCCAATTTCTGGTGGAATTCCTCCATTCATTGGATGGGATAGGAACGACTATGTCAGGCCAAAGAGGAAGGGGGTCTTAACTTCAGAAAACTCAAGGAGTTTAATCTAGCTCTTCTAGTTAAACAAACTTGGTGAATTTTATCTTCTCCAAATCTTCTTATTAGTCAGATTCTCAAGAAGAAATACTTCCCAAATTGTGAGTTCTCGGAAGCTGTTCTGAAGGCAAATACAAGTTTTACTTGGAGGAGTCTTATAGCTACTGAGAGTATTATTTTGCATGGCATGGCCTGGCGCATTGGAGATGGCTTGAGAGTCAATATTTGGAGAGATAATTGGATGCCTTCTCTATCAAATCCAAAGACACAAACAGCGGCTATGGCGAGGTTAGAAGATTATTTGGTTAGCAACCTCACTAATGAGGACGAGTGCTCTTGGAACTCATCTTTGTTAGCGGGGCTGTTTGTTAATGCAGACTATCTTATGATAAATAGAATTGATCTTCCATCTCAACGCATGCCCGATAGTATTTATTGGCGCTTCAGAATCAACGAGTTGTTCTCCGTCAAATCATGCTATTACACATTGACACAGTAATCCGCTAGGCTTCCGTCTAATTTTGCTTCCCAAGATTGGAGGTCTATTTGGACCTTGCATATTCCCCTGCTTGTGCAGCTCTTTCTTTGGAAGGTCGCCACAAAATCTTTGCCAACTTTGACTAGGTTGCGCCAAAGGTATGTAGATATTGAAGTTGCTTGTCCTCTTTGTGGTGATGCTTCTGAATCAGTTTTTCATGCCTTAATTACATGCCCATTTAAATCTGGAATGAGTTGTTTGCTGAAGGATGGCCGAGGACCATCGTAACTATTTCCGACTGGTGGTGTTGGATTAATTCGAGGGAGAAGATGATGGGTGCTAAGGCTATTTGTTTAATGTGGGCCATTTGGGCGAGGCGAAATCATTATGTTTGGAACAATATTCTTCGTACTCCTTCTCAAGTTACTCGGCAAGGATTTGGATTCCTCTCGGAATGGAGCTAGGACAATACCGAGCTAAATAAGATGGCTGTGCAGCCTGTGGGACAGAATTGGCGTCCTCCATTGGGATGGGTGAAAAGCAACATTGACGCAAGTTTATTCGATTCGGGTAAGCTTATTGGCCATGGATGTGTAGTCCGAAACACTTCAGGTGTAGAAACTAGCAGGCAGATCAATTTTGTTACCAGGGGGTGGTGATCCTTTCCTCGCAAAGGCTTTGAGCTGTAAGGAGACTCTCAGTTGGCTAAAAGATTCTCGTTTCGATAATGTGTGCATAGAGTCTGATGCCCTAAATGTTGTTACCGCCATCAACAATAAGCTTCGCTTCGATTCTCCTATTTGCCTCATTTTTCAAGAGTGTCATTCACTTATTAATTTTTTCTCTTCTGTCAAAATAAATTTTGTTAGTAGGTCTGCAAACCATGTTGCTCATTTGTTAGCGAGAGCAGCAGATTCTTCAACAAGCAGGTGAACTCGGATTAATTCTTGTCCACCTTTAATTAAAGCTGTAACTGCTTCTAATTAATATTATGGACATTCTCTTCGGTAAAAAAAACAAATAATATCAAATTTTCCAACTCGACACCTAGATTTTTTTGTCAAATTTAATATATTCTTTCGCTTCTAATTTCAATAATTTACTATTGTTTTTTCACCAAGTTTCCATTAGCATTTAAACATTTAATATTATTCCAGCTATTTCAACTTTTTATTATTAATAAAAGTATAAGAATTTCCATACATAATTCTAAATATCAACACATATATCCTGCCATAAGTTTGTTTGCTTGGAAGACGCAAAATTTAACAAGTTTTTTCTTCTTTTTATCCTTTTTTTTCTTGTCTTTCGTTTTAGTTGTTTTTAATTTTGGTTATCTATATCTGCATCTATTACAAGATTGTCTTCTTCAAATATGAATTATTTCTATATATCTTAATTCGATACTTTTATAATTGGGTTAGACTTTATCCACTTCTAGACAAAATACCTGTACGTATATCTTTTACTGGTTGACATCCAGATTTATCTCCGTTCAACAATGTCGTTTCAAGTTTACAACACTGGTGATTGATGTTATGACTTAAGTATGAACTCTCATGGTTGTGGACTTTCGAAATTTGTTAGTTGGTTAGATTTGAATGACTATTTTTGTTTTAGGGATTAAATTTTGCTCAAGTTATATCCTATGTTTTAACTCCGATAAATTGTTTTTATTATTTTTGGAATTTGATACTGTTAGTTGGTTTGAGAATCATTTTGCACATTTTGTAAAATAGAACAGCCGATTATTTGACACATAAAAAATATTGCTTCATCTTTAATTCTTTATTCATCTCTGATTAGAGTTATTATGGTCTTTGATTTGATATAACTAGACTTGGGTTTGGGCTTGTCAACCCGTGAAGTCCGCCCATGCCCACCTTCATGAGACGGGTTTGGACAAACTAGTTAGACAATAGATCCGGATCGAGCTTGAAGTGGTCTGAGTAATAAAAAGGATGAGCTTGGTTTTATTACTTAAACCAAGCCTTGTTGCCTCGCCCAGCCACCCCACCCGAAATATTATTTAACATATAATTTTCATATATTTATTATTTATGATCTAAATAAAATATTTATATTGTTGAAATTCACATTTCATTTTATATATTTTAGCATCTAAATTTAATTTTATAATATATGTATAAATTTAATTAACATTTATCATTAACTATGAATTTCGTATATATGTAATAAATATTCTTATTCTTATTTAAATGTAATTGTTAAAAATTTGAGTTTTTATAAAAAACTTTACCAGATCTGTACCCGAATTTTATTTTTCATCAATTGAGCCGGGCTTGAGCTACTAAATTTTTAGTAAGACCCAAATAGACCCAGCCGATTCCAGTTCTAGATATAACTAACTATATTTTTCAGTAAAAAATCATTTAAAATAATTAGAAATGTCAAATAAAAAGTATTTATATGGTGATTCTTTCAAAAGGAAAATGTAAAATACTAATGCTGACAACTTTTTTACTTTAGCTAAATTGCAAATTTATAGGTTTCGCAGTCGGTCACATACATAAATTGAAAGAAAAATTATTACGAAATATTAGACCAAATGGTTAAATTTTTTGAAAAAATTCGGCTAGTGATAAAATTGTAGACCACGTTAACGGGCAATAAATAGGTTAGCAAAAGCTGTTGAGCGGTGCGAAAGAGTCCGGTGACGTGTCCACTGCAAAGAGATGATCTCATTAGCTAATCAAATCAAATCTCATTAACTTACTTCCACATCTCAAAAACTCTCACAGAGAAGAG
>CATIWQ010041246.1:0-13100 GCA_949673415.1 Euphorbia schlechtendalii
CTAAATAGAATTATAATCATAGATCCAGTGATTATACACAATCTTGTTAACTCCGAAATCACTCTTGAAGTTAACTCGAAAGCATATAACTTGATTAATATAAATGATGCAAGATGAAATACTCGTTATGACACATAAACATATCATAAATTTTGAAATAGAAAGTGTGAGTGGGAGACATGGAGTGGTGGGCCAAGAGTGCGCGGAAATGAGAGGCGTGGTCCACCGTGGTGTTTAAAAAAAAGTGCACCGAATCGAGGACCCATGAAAAAGGTTGAAAGAGAAGATGAAAACAATTTTAGATCGGTACGAACCCAAATCCGCTGTCTCTTAGTGGGGAGTCGCCACCTAGATTAGCTCTTTCTAAGAATTAGAGTCCTATGAGGCTTAACGTCCGGGGGACGGCCCACTAAGAGACAGAGATTCGGGTTTGAGATAAGTTGCTTATTTCTCATTGGACACATTATATTACATTTACAGAAAACCGTATTCTCTTAATTGTGCACATCCACGCTTAGGTCATTTTTTATTTTAAATGCATGATTCACGTATGGAGAAAATAATAAACCATCCACAAGGCAAAATAATAAACCATCTAAAAAGAAGTAAGTAAATGCAGAAACTAAATGCGAAAAATAAAGATTACAAGGCTTCAAAAATCGGGGGATGCAATCGCCCGCTAACCTATTAATTACGTTTACAAAAAAAATGAAATTGCAATACCTGAAGGAAAATTAAAATCGTAAACATTCATCTAACCTGCATCCACAAAGGTTAGCACAGGGGATATCACATATATGTTTGATTTTGAATTTATTGAGGCCTGTGTGGCATAAAAAAATCAATCATGATAATGTGTTTGTTATTTAAATAAAACAGTTCATTCTATTAGCACATTGGTTGCTCATTTTAATTAATGAAATTGCTCGCATGGTAAATTGGTGAGGGCTGTTATCCAGGAATATGTTTTATTCCCTTCGTGGGGTGTTCTAACATACATCTCCATTTAATAAAGAAAAATAGATGAAGAAGAATTACAACGTTTGAAAAATTCCTAGGTTCACAAATGAAATCAGAAGAAGAAGAAGAACACAGAAAGCATGGAAATTGCAGTTCTAAGAACTTAGAGGCTTACCCTTACGGAATGAATCCACTTAGAAGATATCAGATCGACTGTTGAAAAAATCCTCCTCATCCTTTAGTTTAGGTAAAAGTTGTTGTGAAAGTCCAAAAATGTTCATTTAGTTCTTGGAAATTGAAGCAGTTCTAAAAGCTATATTTTGTTTGTAAATTTTTTCGGGGTCCCGATTATTGAAAAAGACCCGACTATTTATAGGAGAAATCCTGAAAATCCAAAAAAGGTAAGTTTTTCCGGCGAGGGTCTCGCAGGAAAAAAGTTCGGCGAGGCCCCTCGCCGCTTCTTTGGTGAGGAATGCCTCGCCAAGGTTTTTTGGCGAGGCTTGCCTCACCAATGCCCATTTCTTGGCGAGGCCTGCCTCAGACCTGGGATTCAATCTCCCTTGGGATTCTGTTTCTGAATTTTTTATTATTTTTTTCATGTATTTTCATATTTTTTTAATTAATTTCTGAATAAAATTAAATAACGTCCTTCTGAATTTAGAGACGAGGAGGATTCCTATTCGGATACATCTGGATACTCAAAAATTGTGTGATTAAAGGTTAAAATCCTAAAAAGCTATCATCATTGAACGCGTGAGCTGGTACAAAATCTCGTTCTCACAGTTGCCCCTAGTGTGATTGTCGATGGTTGAACAGCCAGTGTGATCAAACGAAACGAGCGTAGGGATAGAGCATACCTGACTTATGTCATTGGTGACTTCTTATTCCCAATTGATGATAAAATAGGCCTTCCTTTCTAGCTCTGTGTCTTCGTATGGTTATCCATTTCTTTCTTCGGAATCCTTTAGGTAATTGGTGCCCCTTATGGGCGGGTCTACCGTTTCTTTCTACGGCGTCCCCATTATTGTCGGCATTTGTTCTTCTTCGATTGTGATTATCATGTGCCTCTTGGAATGATTAGAGATAGGTGTTAGAATTCATTTCAAAGGTGATCTTGAAATTCCTTAGTAGGATGTTGACTTGTTCTCTGTGGCAATTCAAGAAAATAATGTTAATAAATATTTCATGATGAATGTTTTGATTATTTGATTGAGTTTATGCGAAGAAAAAAAATTTTTCCCTTCAATCAAAAATTAAAACATTGAGGAATAAATGAATTAGATGAGTTTGAGGAATATTGGGGATATCTCGTGCATCGTTCCATAGTTTTAGGAGGCTCCCATTGTAAAATAATGAAATAGATAGGAGGGCCCCACTTATTTTCTTTATAAATAGGGCTCCCCCTTCTTTATTCCTTCACTTTTCATAATCTTCCTCTCTCTCTAAACACTCTCACTCTCCATTCTCTCTAGCAAACATGTTGTCGAAGGTCGTTAGAAGAGCACTCTGCTTCACCTCTAGCCTCACTCCTCAGCCTATTGATGATCTTGGCATATTTTCTATCGAAATTGGCACCACATACGGTTTGGTAGCGAGCAACACTATGTTTGTGTTTATAGTTACTTCCCCCATAGAGACATTGGATCTTGATTTTCCCAGATGGAGGTATTTTGCTAAAAACATTTTTATTTACTATTTTTAATGCGATTTTATCCTGCTTAGGAACTAGATTGGAATTGATCCTTGAACCATGTCACGGAATTTTAGCCTAGAAAATTAATAAAAGATAAATTCAGGTTCGCCAGACATTTTTCCTGCGGAGACCAAGAAAATCCGGTGAGGGCTTGACCCTCGCCAAACTTCCTCGTGAGGGTCTTAAGGGACTCTCTCCAAACTTCCTAGCGAGGGTCTTAAGGGTCCCTCGCCAGACTCTCTGGCAAGGGTATTAAGAAGCCCTCGCCAGACTCTCTGGCGAGGGTCCTTCGGGTCCCTCGCCAGAGATGCCTGGCATGGCCCCAAGGGTTCACCGAATTTTTCCAACGGTGCCTCTCGGGGCCCCGGTCTCTCCTCTATGTAATTATTGTATATTTTTATTGTATATTTTTATTATTTATATTTTTTCAGGTGGAAAAGAGATTGGAAAATAATTAAAGCTTGGAGTCCAAATGTTTTTTGGATATGAAAAAAACTTTGAAGAAAATATTTGTCCAAAAGATAACAAGACTCAGGTTCTAAATTTGTTTTTGACCCGAGAATATCTGAGGACTTTTTGAAGAATGATTTGAAGAATAAAGTTCAGGATCCAAACGTGTTTTGGATCTAAATTATTTAAGAGAAATCAAAAGAAAGTATTTTTGGTGTTTACCTCATCGTTTTTGCGTGTAATTAAAAAACATATTATTTGATTTATTTTGCAGACCCCCACACTTCAACCTACTGGTGGGTATTCTACCATCCAGGCATGGTATTGTCACGCTTCTTCTCACCCCGAGCTCGTTTAGGCCATCGAGGCCACCGGTTTCGATCCTCTAGTCTGATCTTTATGGCCTACATTATTACCGTATGTGACATCGGTTGCGCATGCTCATAGGTGGTGCGGTATTTCGCACACCTACCATCTTCCGATCGGGGAGGTTACCATCACTCCCTCTAATTTTGTGGCGATCACTGGTCTATCTTGGACTGGTACTGTGATCTGGTTTGACACCTTCTTGGAGCGGTTCTTCAAGGCTCCCACTGCTTGCTGTCGCGTTAGAGACCTACTTGGTGTTGATCCCAGGTGTCGGGCCTTGAATTATAGTGTGTTGTTTGATTACTGGATTGGTCGATAGTTTGTTTCCGAGGGCGAGGTTCCATAGTACATCCGTTCATTTTTTGCCACCTTATTGAGTGTGACATTTTTCCTGGTCTCGAACAGCGAGATTAACTGTGGGTTGCTTGAGCCGCTAGCGAACTTGGATGGAGTTAGTGGCCTTAACTGGCCATGGACAATCTTGGCGCAAACTTTTTTTGCCCTTGACTAGGTTGTTCAGGGTCATTTACGGGCGCTGTGTTGCTGCCCCATGTTTCTTCAAGCATTGTTTGCTTACTTTGTGATTTGTGTATGTCGATTTTTGATTGATTAACCTAAATTAACCCCTTTATTTTAGGCATGGGCCTTCCTTTATCTGTTCCTCATTGCTCCGTAATTTACCGATGCTCCGAAGGGTGCTACGTGTATGGCCCGGATCTACTCATCTTTCGAGGGGATGCTTTGGGTTCTGCTGATTACTATTAGCACCTTTGTTGATTGACTCTTGAGCAGGTGATGGATCTCGTTTCTATGGATATGATCACCTTTTTGTCTTTAAATTAATTCTGACTTTGTTGTTCTTTCTTTTCAGGTGGAGCGCAACAAGTGGCAGGGTCTCCCGAGCTATCATATACCATTGCTTCATCCTTGAGGGGCCTAGGACCCGCTAGTGGTACCTAGATGAGCGTATCCATTTCTGGTGGACTAAGCCAGTGTTTGATAGGCGCATTCCGCCTACGCCTCCCATTGGACTATTTTTGGCGCACTTGATGATTATTGATTCCGTGGAGCTGCAGTTATTCTTCAAGGGGCATGGTGTGAGGCTCTCAGAATAACATGGTGACTATGAGGCCTTCATTCATGAGAGGTTACTCCCACTTCATCCGCCGACTAAGCCCGAGGAGGCGCGACCCTCTACTCTAGTTAGTGGTCAGAGAGTTTATGGTGGTTCTAGTGCGGGTGCTAGCGGCACTGGTGTGGGATGCCGGGTATGAAATGTGTTAACTGCTTTATCCAAGTTGATCCTATTTTAGAAAGTTTATCTATCTTTGTAGGAATTTGTTCGGAAGAGGGTTCGAGTGTTTGATTTTAATGCTACGGCCCGGGGGGGGTGGGGGCGGGGGCGAGCACATCTTCCTAGGGAGTTGTTGAAGGGACATTCACGATTCCCCCTTGACTCCACTTTCTACTTGATGGGTTCCATGGGGACATCACGACAAGTACCTCTTCCCCTGAGCTACCACACGTTGGCCTACGATCCTTCCAACACTACTCACGTGAGTTTTAGATAGCAAGTGATCTTTGGGGACGTCTTAACATTCGTTTACTCATTCCTTTCCTTTTGCAGGTCGTATGTGAGGAGATGGATAGGGTGCTTCGAAATTCCTTTGTACTAAGGGACCTGATGCTTTCATTGGACGGGATTACACGGGTATATTATTTTTCTCGACCTGTCATATGCAATGCATGAAATTTCATGTTTTTATGTACATGGATATGATTTTCATGACATGTTTTATGACTATAGGATATGGCAACTCAGAGTGAGGAGTTCGAGCGACGCTACTAGGAGCTTGATGGTCACTTTCAGTCATTGAAAATTAGCCATCATGGTCTAGATGCTCATTATCATGGCTTTGAGGTTAGTCAGCAGGAGTTGGGAACCCGTTATCAAGGTTTGGAGGCTCGATACTAGAGTTTAGAGGCTAGTCACAAGAGTTAGGAGGCTCAATATCAAGAGTTATTACAGTAGAACGCCGCAACAGAGCAGGCTCGAGCATAAGCACGGGCCTTCACCAGCCTCTTACATTTGATCTCGATTCCCTGCTTGATAACGCAGATGTTGGGCCACTCCTCTCTCCAGAATGGGACATCGATTTTCTTCACACTCCCTGGCCTCCTCCTATGTCCGGTTCACCGGATGGTGGTCACAAGAGACTAGGTCCTAAGGATTTTGAGATATCCACCATGATGCCTCGAGATCAGGTGGGTGGACATAATGCATAGGTGGCGCATGCTTAGGAGTTCCCTTTTAGCTTTAGTTTTAGATTCCTCTTTTTTCTAACCGGACTTTTTAGATAGCTCTGCTTTGTAGAATCTTAAAGAAAACTTCTGATTTATGAAAGGAAAGGGGATTTTGGTTGTGGCGTGCCTGGTCCTCACATGTGGTGTTTTATTTTATTAATATGCTTGCTAGTTTGTGAATGTTTTTTCCTATATGTATGAATGAATGTTAATGCTAATGTATGTGGTCAATGTGTGTAGGCAACACCGGTCTTGAGGGATTTTCTTTAGCTCTTTTCGTTTCTAATATCGATCCATAATGAGCGTCTTAGGGCCTTTCTCCGCACCGTTCGGGTACTCGATTGGCAAAGGATTAAGAGCCTTTATCTGCGGGGTCTTCAATACCTTGCTTCCAGGCCTATGAATATGGCTTTCATTCGTGCTACTTTGAAGTTCTGGGATCCTACCACTCATATTTTTCATTTCGCCAACTTCAAGCTTTGCCCCTTGGTCAAGGAGTTTCATCCTATCCTGGTGTTCCCTTTTCCGAAGGAGTCGACGGCCAATATCACTCGCAAGACTTTCCTTCGCCTTTCCATCTTTCCAATTTGGGGGTGAAGATAAGTTGAAGGGTTTATGGAACCTGGAGTCCAGTGGGCGCTTTTTGTCAGCTCCCCCCGATGTTGGTGGCTTCCGTGTTGAAGCTGTCCTTTGCTAGTGTGAGACTACACCCAGCACTCATCTAGCGTAGCCTTTGATGGTCACTGTACTTCTTTTGGCAGAGTTCATTTGTGGGGTTGGAGCGATTACCCCTTCCCGATTGCTATCTATCATTGACCCACTCACTACAGGCCTTTCTCCTGTGGCTTTAGCCTTGGCTGAGAGTCTGGTTCACTTAGAAGCTGCTTCAGTGAATCAGGATTTAGCAGGAGACCATTTTTCTTTGCTCGAGGTAATTCTCTTTCCTTATAGCTTTCTTTCATGATTTTCATTGTTTGTTTAAATAAATGAATTAATGTAGGTATGGATGTTGGAGAAGCTTCGCTTGACTGTTGATCCACGCTTAGGGAAGGCTCGGTACCTCCCTTCGCATTATGGTCCTAGAGGCTTCACTAGGAAGGACCATCATTTGCTGAGTGAAGGTGCTTGGGTCGAGATTTTGGGCTCCTACCAAGCTTCTAAGATCCGTTGGCTAAGCCCTTGGTTGGAGATTCCGTTCGTGGTTACTAACGTCCATGATTTTGGTGTTTTATTGATGGGGTTGTTTGGTCTCACGTCCTATTCCCCTTCTCGTTTGTGTAGGCAGTACGGGCATCAGCAATGGGTCCCTCGATCTCTATGCTTGACCCGTTTCTATGAATTCGGTCCTGATACTCCTGATGCGATATAGAGGCGTTGGGCACGTACCCGAGTTGTTATACTAGATTACACTACCCCGGAGACCACAGATACTCATGAATTCTACCGTGGGTGGCTTTGTGAGATCAAGGTTCTCCCCAATGCTGATTAGCACTTTGTGGTGTCTCGTGAGTGGAAGAGGGATGAAGATGGTTTAGACCCCCTTCCTCACACTTCGAGGAAGCGCGCACGGTGGAATGACTGGCACTCTTAGATCTTATTCGTTTTCGCCATTTATTTTTTGGCCTTTTTTTATATTATTCTTGGATTGTATTTGACATTATGAAATTTTATTGAACTTTATTTTATTTAATTTCGATATTCTGTATGCACACATTTATATAAACATAAACCTAAGTCCTTGCAAACATAACACATTTCATTGAACGGTTTTAAAAAGAGTACAAGTTTTCCAATGATTTGAGTCCTGCCGCCTGTTAGCCTAGAGCAAGTTTTCTAACTCACGGTCCCTCTATTCCTCACCATGTCCTAATTTTTGCCTGAGCCGCCCTTTAAGGGTTTTCAACTTAGTAGACATTTTTGGCTTTAATACAAGAATGGACCTAATTGTTGCCCAGGTATCCAAGTGCCATCTGGCGAACTGGTTTTGTAAAATTATTTCTTTTTTTTGTGTACCGCTTTTGTAAATTTATTTCTTTTATTTTTAGACGTGGTAGCGCTTGAGCATGTCTTGATTGATTGGATTGACGAATTCGTTTCCATCCATGTCCATGATCTTGGCAGCTCCTTTGCTCAAGATTTTCTTAATGGCATAAGGACCTTCCCAGTTTGGGCAAAACTTTCCCCGTTGGTCCATATTTGAGGGTCTCATTTGTTTCAGAACCAAGTCTCCTACTTTTAACGGTTGGTTTCTAGCCCTAACTCAACTATTGTATGCCCTAGCCATGCATTGTTGGTACATCTACAAATGATCTAGTGCCTTTAGCCATTGTTCGTCAATCATGTTCAACTGTTTAAATCTGGCCTTTGCCCATTCTAACTCCTCTAACCTCGCCTCCAATGCTACTCGAAGCTATTTCACTTCCATTTCCATTGGTAAAACTGCTTCCATCCCATATACTAACGAGAAAGGGGTTTGATTGGTGGGAGTTTTAACGCTCGTTCTATATCCCCATAATGCAAATGACAACTTAGCCTAGTCCCTGTAGGTAACGACCATTTTGCTTAAGATTTTCTTAATCCCCTTGTTGGATGCCTCTACTGCCCCATTAGCTTGTGGCCTGTATGGTGATGACTGATGGTGCCCGATCCCATATTCCCTCATTAGGTCTGATGTGGCTCCTTAGAATTGAACCCAATTATCCGATACGATGTGATGTGGGATGCCATATCTGGCAAATATATGCTTTTCTATGAACTTGGCCATCTTCTTAGTGGTGATGTTGGTGTAAGATTCAGCTTCCACCCATTTTGAAAAGTAGTCGACTGATACTATAATGAAGCGATGTCCATTAGTCGAGTTTAGCTGAATCTCACCAATAATGTTGATGCCCCACATTGAGAATGGCCAAGGAGCAGATAAGCTATAGAGTTCGGATGGGGGTAGATGACTGATGTCATTGTAAATCTGGCACTCATGGCACTTTCGTACTTCAGATACGCAATCAGTGACCATTATTGTCCAATAATAACCTTGGCATTGTATTTTCTTAGCCAGTGCTATCCCATTCATGTGTGGACCACAATCCCCCACATGCATTTGTCTCATTATCAACAGTGCCTCTTATTCTGTGAGACATCTCAACAGTATCCCTTTTGAAGTTCATTTGAACAAATCCCCTTCTACTAGACAGAACTGAGTCGCTAGCCACCGTAATGAGGTTCTTTCAGAGTCTGTTGCACCTTCTGGGTATTCCCTAGTCTACAAAAATTTGATGATGTCGAAAGACCAATTCCTGATAGCTTGTTGATCCTCTATTTCCACTAGGCAACAGTAGAATGGTTCTTTAGCCATTTGCAGTACAACGGGTTTGATTGACTGAGTTCTAGGGCCCTCTCACATCGAGGCTAATGTAGCGAGTGCATTTTCCATTTGGTTTTCATCCCTAGGTACGTGTTTAAAGATGCATTTGGAAAATTTTTCTGATATTTTCCATACGGCTTCCACGTAGGAACGGAGTGATTCTTCTCTTATTTCCCAATCGCTAGTGACTTGTTTTATAACCAGAGCTGAGTCTCCAACCACCGATACTTCTCTTGCCCGTGCCTTTCGAAGTGCCTCTAACCCAAACGGGCAAGCCTCATATTCTGCCCCAGTCTTTGTTATTGGGAATTCCAATCTTTTGGAAAGGGGTATAACTTCGTTTTGCGGTGTTACCAATACAACCCCTAGGCCGGCTCCGTTTCTATTCATTGCACCGTCAAAAAACATTTTCCACTCTACACCTGTGTCCTCTATCAATGCTAGTTGCTCATCTGGAAATTCTAGATTTTCAACGTAATTAGAGTCTCCAAGGGTTGATTTGCTAAAAAATCAGCTACTGCTCATCCCTTAAAGACTTTTTTTGGTCACATATTCTATGTTGAATTCAAATAATAGCAATAACCATCGTGATAGTTTTTCGGCTAGTGTTGGTGAATAGCACAAGTACTTCATCAGGTTTATCTTCGTGATGGCTTTTATATGATAAGATTGGAAGTAATGTCATAGCTTCTTTGTCAACCAAACCATCGTTGTTCAGATTTTCTCCACCAAGTTGTAACGTGACTCATACTCGAGTAATTTTTTGCTCAAGTAGTAGACTGCATGTTGACTTCTATCTTCATGTTCTTGCACAAGCATTGCTCCAAATAATGATTCCTCAATTGCTAAGTACAAGATCAGGGGTTTTTCAGGCTCTGGTGGGTGGAGGACGGGTGGGCTTAACAAGTATTGTTTGATTTTATCAAATGCTACCTTGTATTGTTCGTTTGAAACTACTGGTTGGTCATTTCGTAGTAATTTGAAAATTGGCTCGCAGATGGTAGTGAGTCTGGCGATAAATCTGCTTACATACTGTAGAGACCCTAGGAAAGACCGAACTTCTTTCTTAGTTTTCAACGCGGGCATATCCCTAATGGCTTTTCTTTTATCAGGATCCATCTCAATTCTGTTTTGGCTGAATATATGCCCTAGGAGCTTCCCTAATGTGACCCCAAATACTCAATTTTTCAGGTTCTATCATAGATTGTATTTCTCGATTCTGGTGAGAAACTTGTCTAGGATAACTGGATGTTCCTCTCTGGTGTTGGACTTCACAAGCATGTCATCAACATAAACTTCCACTTCCTTATGGATCATATCATGAAGGAGGGTTGTGATGGCCTGCTGATATGTAGCGCTAGCATTTTTCAAACCAAATGGCATTACCTTGTAGCAGTATATGCCCCATTCAGTGATAAATGTTGTCTTGATCTTATCAGTTAATACCATTAGTATATGGTTATAGCCTGAGAAGCCATCCATGAAGGAATATATAGCTGCCCTTGTTGTGGTGTCGACCAGTACATCGATGTGGGGTAGGGGAAATCATCCTTTGGGGAGGCTTTGTTCAGATCCCTGAAATCCACACAAACTCTGACCTTGCCATCTTTCTTTCTATTGGGACTATGTTGGCTAGCCACATCGGGTATTCAACCACTTCTAAGAATTTAGCTTCAATCTGCTTTGCCAATTCAGCCATGACCTTTACTGCCTATTTTAGCCTTAAGCGACGTAGTTTCTATTTTACCAGCTTGATCCGAGGGTCAGTTGGGATGCGATGCTCCACTATTTACTTGTATACTCCAGGCATGTCTTCGTATGACCGATAAAATGCTACCACGTAATGTTTAAGTACATTCATGATCTCTCTTTTTTCTTCAGAAGTCAAATCATTGGAAATTGTCACCATTTTTGGTGACTCATTTGTACCCAAGTTAATTTCGTTTAATGATGTATCATGAATGTTAAAGACGTTATGCATATGATCATATGAATGCATGGTTCCGTCAGGCAGAACATCAAACAAGGAAGCAAAATTGTTGTACTTCATTGAATGAGCCTCATAGGCAAAATTGTCAAAAACATCAGAAATATTCATTATTACATCCTCAGTTTCCTCCTCCACAGGCAGAGGGGTTTCAGTTGTGGTAGCAGCAGGTGCGTCGATGGTAGGTTCTGCCTCAAGAGTGGCCTGTACCAGCTTTTCGGTGAAGAGTTTGATAGTGCCTGGTAGATCTTGGTCTCATGCATCGCCTTTCTTCATCAGCTCGTTAACAGCCGTAGTGAAAGCTGCCATCGCATCTTCCAGTACTCCGCCTTTTTCATATCCCTCGATCGGGGTTATTGCCAGGGTCGATTTCTCTTCTAGTTCAGCCTCAATAGGGGACTCAATCAGCTTACCGGTTGTGAAGACAAACTCATCCTTGAATATTTCAAGTCCCTTGACTTCCTCACCATTCAGGATTGTCGGTTTCGGCTCTCCCAGATATGCCTTAGTGCCTTCCACCTCGTAGACACATAACATGTTACAGAACATGGGCCATTTGTGCTTGTACATTCCTTCCACCTCGTAGACACATAACATGTTATAGAACATGGGCCATTTGTTCTTGTACATTTTCATGTTCGGGGTGAAACCCAGACCCAATCCAGGTGTGACAAGAATAGGATCGATGGCCCTGATAATCCCCTGATGATATTTTCAAGCCTTTTCTAGGGATGAAACCCTACTTCTTCATTTGAGCTCTAAGGCTTCCAGGGAAAAAATGATATCCCTTTGGGGTTCCACTCCCCTTCTTCTTTTCTTCAGTGGCTGTTACCACCCTCAGCCCTTGCATTGTTCTTTCCTCAAATGCGGCTGTTGCCATCATTGATTCCTCATCAACCTCGATTGTCACCGGCCTCCCCTTATGGATAAGTTTTATCTTCTGATGAAGAGTGGAAGTGACTGCCCCTATCGCGTGGATCCATAGCCTTCCCAGAAGCAGTGAGTAAGTTACTAGAATATCCAATATAGTGAACTTCACATTGGAGGCCACTCCTCCAGGAGGTGACCTCTGCTTCAAAAGTACCTACCACCCATCTCTTCAAAACGTCATAGGCTCAAATCACTGTATCGGATTTGGCGAGCATATCCTCCCTTAGCCCTAGAAATGGTAGGACCTTAAGAGAACAGAGATTGAGGGCCGAGCCATCATCAACCATCATGCACGGCATTGCCCGGTCAAAAATCTGAACATTGATGAATAGGGCTCGATAGTGAAACCATAGCTCCTATGGTAGCTCTGAATGATCAAAAGTTATAGAGGGCATTTGAGGGGGGTAATTCCTTCCCCAATTGTAGTGCACATCTCAATCACCGAGGTTGTGGGCGTAGCAGGCTTTTCCATCAACCTCTTCACCAGGCCCATTCTATGCTTCTAGGATATCTCAAGCAGTCTTCAGATATTGTATTTGTCCTGAGTCCCTTTCAACTGATTTACCAAGGGATCTATATCTAGCATGTCTTCATCCACCTTTGGGGGTCGGGGTGGCTCGGGCTATTCCCTTGTTGTTTCCTCCGGTCTGGAGTCATTGAGCTGTACAGTCTCATCCCTTCTGAAAACTCTACCACTTCGAGTAACCCTTAGTACTCCATTCTCTATCACTCTCGTTTCCTTAGAATTGACTCAAGGGTACTGGTCATATCCATCCTTCGCTTGGCTGCCTCGCCCCTTCAACTTGTAAGAATCTAAGTTTATAGGCTTCTTCCCATCAGAGATGATCTCTCCCTCAGCCAAGGTTCCTTCCTCGGGTTTCCTTTTTCTTCTCGACATAGGGACATATGCATTGAGATCAATGGGCACCCTCACTGGTGCTTTCCCTGATTTCACCTTCTTTGTGTCTTCCCATGGTTCACCTCCATCTGTGGAGAAAACTTCTGCCAATGGATCTTCCCCCATGTCTTCACTCTCATCAGACACT
>CATIWQ010041290.1:0-20987 GCA_949673415.1 Euphorbia schlechtendalii
GCTTCGATTGAAAGGTTGATGAAAAGGTTAAGATGGATGAAAAACCGGTTTGGTTACAAACAAGGCCTATCCACTTCTATGCAATCCTCTTATTCTCTTTAACCCCTTTGCCCCTTAATTAATGAATACTCTCTATTTTGAAGACTTTGTTTTAAAATCATGGTAATTATAAAAGAGTTGTTCATGTCCCACAGTCCCGGTGGTTCATCCTTTGCTGTCGGATTAATTATTTCCTTCCAAGTTTCTCACTAATTTTTTCACTTGCGATAGTAGAAGAGTTTGTCAAATTTTAAAGAAGATTTGAACGACTCTTATCCAGCTATGTAGAACATATAAGACTGGAGATTCTATTACTCTAAGTTGTCTTGAAATAAAGTTAATAAGTTTTTGGAAGTTTTTATAATGGTTTGTATTGTTTTTGTTTTTCTAGTTTATTTTATGTAAGTACTGTTATGCAAATTATAAATGCTATTATTTTACCAATGCAATTGAACAAATTACTAATTTTTGAAGATGTGGAAGTTTTATTGTTGGTGTTGATTATGGTCTTGGGCTCAGATCCAAGACTTGGGGGCCTTTGAAGCTTGGGCCTAATCAGTACCCAGTCCATCAGCCCTATTCTCCTTAGTATTGCTGCGTTTTGTGAAGTCGGTGCTCTCTCCTTTGTTGACGTGTCTTGCTATCCTCCGTTGGTTTGGACGGCTAAGATGCATTTGTCTAATCCTGATATAAAAAGGATCAGATTAGGGTTCTTGAGTAAGGTGGATCAATTCTTAAAACTGCTGTGAGTTCTAGAGTTCGGCTGCTTGTTTTTCTCTTTGCATAACTTTCTATTCTCTCATTGTTTACTCCTGTATTGAGGGTAAGGATTCAATTGTGATTGAATCCTAGGTTGAGAGAATCAGTAAGGTTGGGTTGTGAGAGTTGTTAACTGTTCCGATTAGTGGCTGTAACTTGCGTTCTTGGACTTCAATAAAGTCTTTTGCCGGTGGCCTTTCCCCGTGGATTAGTCTGGCCCTAAAAAGCCAGGATACCACGTTATATGCGTTGTTCTTGGTGTATGGTTTATATTTCTGTATTGTGATTGTGTACCATATCCGGTTAAACTTGTTTGATCTTGCTTCCGTCGCGTAACAGTGGGGATTCCAGAAATTTTTTTATCATGGTGTTCACATATATGTGCATGAAATATTCAAAAATATTTACGAAATTATAAAATCATGAAAATAGCTGATAAATGACAGCGGTGAATATTTTTAACTGCACAACGAAATTGTAACAAAATAGTAGAGCTGAAATGTGTAAAGATTTATGGACATTTATTAAGAAAATGTATTTTTTTCTAAATTAAATGTGTAACTTTAACACTAATATGGGGTCCAATAATAATTTTTAATGGGGTTCACATACAATTTATCAGTAAATTTATACAATTTTTTTAAAAAAGTGGGATCATTGAACCCCACTATTCAACATGTGGCTTCGTCACTGTCGCCTTACAATATATTCAGCCTGGTATGAATGATATGGAATCGCACAAAGATCGGACAACGGTTTGAGATCATGGATTCAGACAGAGCAACTGTGGAGCTACCATTTCAACTTGTGCAATGAACTAGATCCATCATGCATTTAAGACGGTGGTTCGAATCCCTCAGATTGTTGCATAGCAGAGTCAAACCCAAGCTGCACAAAGAATATAAAGGATAAAGATTAAATTTAGGGTAAATTCTGTTTTTTTCAGTAAGTTTATATATTTTTAATAACACAAAATTTAAATTAAAAATCAGCTCACGAATAAAGGGTAAAACAATAAATTTGTAAAGAGTGGGTCTAACCACAGGTGATGTGGCATAAGAAATTTATAATAGTAGGTAATATGTATCATAATAATAAAAAGTCACCTACAAATTCATACAAATTCATGTATGTAAATGAGAAAAAATTATTTATGTATGTTTATAAGAATTATATGATAATTTATGTATCATAGACGAAATTAACACAAATACATCAACACGTTAAATTTGCGAAACAGCAATAACCTTTCATTACAGCTAAAATTGATCACAATGGGAGGTAATAAACAAGTTAATGTATGTACACATAGCATACATTAACTTGTTGATTACCTCCCACTAAGATCAATTTAACTTGTTGGTTTTCCATTTTTGATTTTGTTTGCATTTTCAAAATTTTCCAGTTTTTCTACATAGAAACTTGAAAAATAAAAACATATTCATTTTTCTTTGTTTTCAAGTTTCTATTTTTTTATTTTTGAAATAGTTAAATTATCAACATCAGTTGATTCGTGAAATTTGTAACTTAGTATTGAATTAAAAGTGTCAAATCTTATTGTAAGCGGATGACATTTCGGATTCGTGCGATCCCCGCGAGGCACTAACCCCGTGAGATGGGGCGTGAGGGTTTTTCGAAAACTGGTTAATGGCTGTGAAAGTGTGTGAGATAAGTTTTAAAGACTCGAGACATGATCCTTCAGCCTACGTTATATAGAGTCGCCCTAAAAATGGTTGAGTTCTTTTGTTTAAGTTGAGCTCTCTTCAATCCAAAGAAGACAAAAAAATCCCTAGTTTGGGGTCCTGAATCAAATCCGACCAATATCCATCGATTTTTCGAGCAAAAAGGCGATCGAAACAACTTTTTCAGCAAAGGGGAAGAGATATGGGTGTTGGCCATAAGGAGGGTCAGTACCGATGTCACGTGACACCATTAACAATGTCATGTGACATCGGCGAGGACATCACAATGCTATTACTGGTAGTGATGTCGTTACTGACTTTGGGCTGGTCAAAATGGGCTTGTTTTGGCCATGCTCGGTTTTGATTGATTTTTTAATGGCTTTTTTAAAATTTATGGTATTTTTTGAAATTTATGAGCTATGAATGTGTAGAGCTTCTTCTGGACGAATTTAGGACCCTATGGAAATGAAAGACTAACAAGAAAAAATAAATTATTACTTCATTATCGGATGCGTGAGAGGGACTACAAAATCACGTGTTCACACTTATCTTTAACAAACTAAAAACTTTTTCTGATCACATTGAGAAATTTTGAGATGAATATGCTTCAAATTTACAAACTTATATTCAAATTTACAAACTTATAGTTCTTGTAATTCGTCACCTCTACAAGCATTTTCAATTGATATTTCCTATCACAATAAGTAACTAAGAATATAATAAGAATATAAGAATACTATGACATGTTTCATTATTTAGTTGTTCTAAATTTTTAAATTATAAATTTTCAAAATAACAACTAAAAAATGGAAAATGTCTGTTTTATTTTGAAAGAAAGAGATGACTTCATTAAGGTGAAAAAAATGAGCAACACAAAGAGGTGGATTATTGATTCAGATTTCTGTTACCTCATTTAAAAAAGCCGATTGAGCTAGCGATTGAGCAATAATGTTCAAGTCTCGCACGAAATAAATTCATGAGCAAGAGCCTTACAATCATAAAAAACGGAACTAACATAAGAATAGCCCGGATCATTGTTGGAAAGCAATCTATGCAACACTTGATTATTAGTTTCAAGTGCATGTCTGATTTTTTATTTTCAAACAATAATCATAAGTTTAATAGTTAAAAAATTACCAATTAATTTAGAAAAAATATATAAATAAGATATACTAAATATGCAACAAAAAATTATCAAATGAATGAGAAAAATAACTCAATAAAATAAATTAAGAGAATATTAATAAAAAAGTTTTTTGATTGGTCTTTAAACAATTACGAATAGAATTATATAAATTAGAAAAAAATCAAATAATAGTAGTGATCACATTACAATCGTGTTTTTTTCTGTTTGGAAAATTTAAAGAAACTTAAAAAAGTTGTTTTCTATTGCAAGATAAAATATAGAAAATTTTGAAAATTGATTTTCAATTTTCTAATTTGAAAATTTTTGCAAATAAAGTTAACAATAATTTCCAATTTTCAATTTTGCTCCAAAATTTTTCTGAAAAGAAAACTCTAGTTATCCATAACTAAACAACCACTAAATGTTGTGTGCTAAATATTTTAAACACATTTTGGTTATATGTTTTTACTTTAGAGAAAAACAATTTCTCCATTAGGAAATGAACAAGACAGAAATCCAACCAATTGATCATGTGCTACTAATTCTATTGAACTTACAATAAAAACAAGTGAAAATATTTACGCGCAAATAATTTAATTAAATTTGTTTTATTTAGTTCAAAACAACATGATGTCTTTTTTTATTTAAATTATTGATTCCAATTTCATCGAAAAAAAATTACCGATTCCAACAAACATAACCCTATTATTAAAAAAAAGCAAATAAACCTGAATAAAAATACTCAGATCTTGAAACTTGTAAGCTCACATGTAGCACTGAATAATTAGTAAAATTACAGCAGTAGCCGATTCTATTTAATCTTTGAACAGCATCATTTCCTTAAGATAAGAATTCGAGATTAACAGAAAAATAGATTAATTGTGAAAATAAACTAGTTATGATTCTTCGCTTGCTTGCTGCCTTTCACCCAACATACGCACTCCCATGTACCTGCAACATTTCACCGTTTCTTATTTTCCGCACGTTTAAAAATTACATCCTACTATACCATTATAATAAAGTTTAGATTACCCTCTCCTTTGTCTATTGAGTGAATATTAATGACCATTCTAACTCTTAAACTTGGCTAACATAATTAATTTTAACCTGAAATAAACTTGGACTTCACAACTTAGTAAAGTGGCGAAGCTTAGATTGGCTGAATATAATATAGGAGAGTTACCAACAAAATAAAATACTCTATGTAGGAGCTGGGGTCAACGGCTAAAGGCTCTACGGAGAGTGTTATGGGACCCCACTCTGACTTATTATATAGGTAAATTAGTCCGAAGATAACATGAGTTCGTATATACTAATTCTTTTACTTAGTAAAATATGGGTAATTTTCAAATATTTTAATAAAACTAAATTGAAGGGCTAAACCTAAACTTTAACCTATTTGTTGTAGCGTATCATCTGAGATGTTAGGAATTTAACATCAGAGTAAAAAAGTCCTCTCACATGCATTAAAAAATGAAGTTTTTTGTCATAAAAAGTAACATTTAATCTAGGCCCTTCACTTTTTGAGAATGCTGAGGGTGAAGGGAACATCAATTTGATGTTGAATTCCAACATGAAATGATTTTTTTCCTAAATAAAAGTGAAAATATACTAAAACACATTTTGTTGAAAAAAGCTGAAGAAAGAATGAGAAACCCAGAATTAAGTTTACCTTCCAAGCATCATGACAGTGGCTTGAGGATTAGTACCCGGAGAGGCATTAAAAGTAGAACCATCGATAACCCTCAAAGCATCAACTCCAATTACCTTATAATTACTATCAACCACATTCCCTACTTGACATCCTCCATGATAATGCCATATTGTCATCACCGTGTCCTTGCAAAACTGTTCAAGTGATTTTGAGGTGTTTGAATGTTTTGGTAATAAATTTATTGGGGAATTTGCTGTCCTGTTCAGTAGCTCAGGTGCTGATAGAGTGTCCAATCTGAACTTAGAAAATGAGGTTGATTCAATTACTCTTTCTATAACTCTGATTCCATCAATGCATCTTTGCAGATCGGTTGGGTGTTTGAAGTAATTGAATGTAACTGATGGGTTTTCATTTGGGTCTCTTGATCTTAGCTCTATATGGCCTGTGGAAATTGGACCCATTATTTTTTCTAAAAGGAAACCGCCTCTAAATGCAGCTTCATCTTGCCTCTCCATTTGTGCTATTGCTTTGGCTACTGCTTCTGGTGTTCTTTTTTTGGGTGGTACTGTTGATAATTGACCAATCTGCGTATTTATACAAAGATTATGTTCAAATTCAGACCACAAATTTGATATAATATGAGTACTGAAGTTAAAATAACTTCAAAACTTAGACATATGAATATACAAACTTAACTATTGCTAACAAAATAGTAAAAAAATCAAGGAAAACAACTAAAAGTTACAAGTTGAGATATCAATTTTTTATTCTTTCCATTATACCCATTCTCCTTCATTCTCAATGAAGTAAAAAAATATTTCAAAACACTTGTTCCTCCACATATACAAATTTGATTCAGGAGAAAGAATATCATTCAATTCAAGCACAGATATAATAGGTAATAATTCAAAATTTCATAAAAATACAATAGCTTGAATATACCATATTACTCATTTAGTTAAAGGTAATTTTTTTGTAATCAACAATAATTTTGACTATTATTAGTAGTAAAATGCTAACTTGAATGCACCATTATGCTTATACGAGTGAAAAAGAAATTAGTTTTGAAATCAATAATTACCTTAGGGGAGAACATTCCATAGTCTCTAGTGGGACTAGCAAAATTGGCACCACTAGCAGCTTCAATGTAGGTACCAAATTGAGTGATACCAACCACTTGAATAAGTGAAACCTCTACAGGAATTGGTGAGGGCACAAATACTGCATTCATTGGGTTATCCGACATCGTTTGGCCTACCATAGGTAGCTCTTTTACTACTGATATATTATGGGCCTTCAGTTGGGCTAATGGGCCCAGTCCACTTAGCATTAGGAGCTGTGGGCTTCCTATTGCTCCAGCTGATAAGATGATTTCATTATTGGACCCATTTTTCAAATATGCTCTGTGTTGGATCCCTATCTCATCTATATATATCACTCCTTGGGCCATGGGCCTTGCTATACCTAATACCAATTTTGTGATTTTTTACAACCAAATTACAAAAATAATATATTAAAAAAAAGAATAAAATAAATTCCTTCTTGCTTGACTTTTTATATTTTACTGATGTTTCAAAATGTGCCAAATTTACTTCATCACTTCAATTGGAGAAATACTAAACATAAAAAATAATTTTTTGGCTTATTCAAAATATGTATTTAAGTGTTGATGCATATAGTCCTATTGTGATTCAATACATCTTAAGGTGTGAATATATCAATCTAGTTACATGTAAAACAAGTGACAAATTGGATATTTTTCACATTTCTACAATGTTATACTTGTACATCTAATGTTAACAAATTGTTTTCTTCAAAAAGTACAATATTCATAACCGAATATGTTTGATTGAGTATGACACGAATCAAATGTCTAATTTAAAAGAGTAAGCTATTAAAGAGTCCTATTTAGGATAAACAGTTTCTTTTTATAACTTTATAGTGAGTTCTCTATACTTTCTTAAAAAGTACGTGAAATGTATTTTTCCATGAAAACAAAGGCGCTTTTAAAACACTGACCTTGGGTCGTGAAAAGTATTCGACGGACAGAAGCATGAAGAAGGACAGTAAGGGAGAAAGGGTTAGCATAAGTTAACAAGTGAGCAGCAGTGTGTCTTTGGCCATTTGTGTCAAATATAGTGCCGCCTACTTTAGTCCCATTTACATGATCATAGGTGAACCCATTGTCCGGCCACACTCCCACTTCAAGAAGCGCATCCTTAACCGCACTTTGCCATTCTCTCATTCTTGGCTCAAATGCCACTTCTTCTTCTACCCACTTGTACGACTCGTTCACCAGCGCCCCATCCCATCCCACGTTTCTGCATATTTATTCCACATTAATAAACTCGATTCGAATGAAATTATTTCAATGAAGATACTTATCATTATATTACTATTAAATAAGTAATTAACCCTTCATCATACTTGTAAATCTAAATGCTAGCAGTACTCCCCTTTCTTTAAAGTTTTTCTTTTCATAACCTCAATTTTTTTAACTAGTCATTTTCAATTTTTAATACAATTATTGAAACATGTTTATATTTAGCTTTATTTAATACACATTTTAAATGGCAAAAAATAATAAAGTACATTTTCATCTTTTAAATCAATAGAGTATATAAGTATTTTGGCCTAATGCATTATGTGCTTCAAGTTGTTCAAAAAAATTCTGATGTCTACCTGAACTTTTAAAGTGATCATGTAGTTACCTTTACTTTCAAAAAGTGCCTGGTTGATTTAACTTTTTAAAAATGTCAATTTTCAAATTTTCTCTTTGAAATTGACACATGACATTCATGACTTAAAAATTGAGGTGGCTATGAGATCACTTTGAAAGTTCAGAAAGGTAGATTTTTGGAGACAACTTAAGACAATTACCGATGTGTTAAGTTAAGTATTCATACTGTCTTAATAAATGTAATCTTGTTATTAACAAGAAAACAAAAAAGGGAGTTATATTTACTAAAAAAATAAACGTACTTTACATATTGGGGATCGGCGCGAGAGTAGAATCCGGCATTGAGGCAACTTCCACCGCCGAGAACGCGGGCACGGGCATTGATTACGCCGTCTTCGGAGATGAACCGTTGGGATGGAGATGTCGGAGAAAGATCTGCTAAAGCATCACCAAAATTGGCCAAGTTGCTAATATTTGGATTGCCATAGGGAGACCCTCCACGTTCCAGTAGCAAAACGTCAGCGTTTTGGGAGAGTGTGGCGGCTAATGGGCATCCGGAAGTGCCGCCACCCACTATGATGTAGTCATAATATGACACCTCTGGAGCTGAGCTTGCATTGTGCATGAAACGGTATTCAGGATCTGTGGCAGAGAAACAATATTTGTGACATCTATTAATAAATTTTAGGTTTTTTTGACATATTAATCTAAAGCTTATAATATGCAATTTTGGCTATTAATTCATTTCACAGAATTGTATTTTCTTTTTATGAAATTAGTTCCATATGATAGTGATAAAACTGTAGGGTATGATTGACGGATTAAAAAGACAAACATGATAAGTGAAATTAAAAAAATGTAAGTTGATATCCTAAATTAATTTTTGAAACAAAATTTACTTCTCTGCGATCAATTTACTAAGCTCCCGTTCAATAACACTTATATAAATTAAGTATTCATCTACAAAGGGTGACTGTGATTAACCAAAAATCAAATCTCAACTTCTTCAAATCTCCTTTTGATAAAAAAAATTAAGTGTGATTCGTGATGGAATAACTCAATCACTTTTTTATTTAAGATGTACATATACCTTATTTAAATAAGTCAGAATATTTCACTTAAATTTTTAAGTTGCGTATTCTTAATATTCATCAGTTGTAAATACACCCCAACTACTGTGTTATAAATTTTTTTAATAAATATTATCCTTGAATGGCAATAAAACAAGATCATATATATGGAAAACCACTCCCAAAATTTAATTGAAAAAAAGTTTCTAATGATTATGAAAAAGCAAAATTAAGAAATAATTAAAAAAAAATGAGGATACCTTGAGCAGAAGCACAGAAGCCATGTTGAAAAAGAAATACAAGATATAATCTCCACAACCCAAAAGTAAAAAGACCCATGCTTGTAAATGAAACTGTTAAAAATAAGTATGAAAATGAAGATTAAAGAGGGTTAAGTTGGAAAAAAGTAGAGCAACTGAAGTTTGTTTATATACATAAAAATGCTCAACGATCTCGACGGCTACAACTTTTCAAGGCTTAAAGATTTCTTTTTCACTCACTCAATTTTATTAATTAAGAAATAAATAATTTAAATATGGCAATATAATTAATAACCTACAAAGCCAGAGATTGCTTACAAGAGGGCAAGATATGTGGCTTACAAATTGAAAACCAAGAAATGAATTTTAATCTTTAATTCAATTAATTTAAGTGTGAAGGAAACATAAACCAAGAGAGATGGGTGAGGAAAATTAGCAACTCAACTAAATTGCTTTCAAATTCAATTCACGTGTTGCCATAGTCATATTTATGAGGAGGATAAAGGTAGTTGGATAATCAATCTTTATTCAATTGAATTCTAAGGGAAAATAAGTATCA
The DNA here is from genome assembly GCA_949673415.1 of Euphorbia schlechtendalii. Taxonomy (NCBI): domain Eukaryota; kingdom Viridiplantae; phylum Streptophyta; class Magnoliopsida; order Malpighiales; family Euphorbiaceae; genus Euphorbia; species Euphorbia schlechtendalii. Next base: position 9,830 of record CATIWQ010041290.1, read on the forward strand.
TTTTAGAATCAAATGTGAAACCTATTTAGTTATGGAAATGTACTTTTACTACCGAATCAGAATCAACTAGGACATAATATAGCATTGGGTATTCTTTATTGGTTTCAATGTAATAGCTATAAACAGTTATTTTCAAAACCAGATTAAACAGGTGCATCCAATAATCGTACATATTCACAAACAGAAAAAGAAGGTGGAGAACAAAATTGGAGCTGTTACTAATTAGATTTTTGTAACACGAACATGAAAATCAATAGAGTGAATTGTAGGTGTAGCAGGTGGCAATGATGGAAGCTATGCAAATGAAGAGTGACGGCAGAAGTGTTACATTCAACAGCATATGCCTTCCAAGATAGCCTGCCAGGGTTATCGTCCCGTCTGCAATCACGCGAGCTATTGTCCCTGCTTCTGTAGACAGAAGCCCCCCATTGTAGGTCCCTCGAGAAAGCCTCGATGACATCACTCGAGACAGCAGTGACAAGTTTACCCCTACAAAAGTTTATGAACACAAACCGGTTTAAAATGGTAGAGTATAATCTAGTCAGCTGATTTCTCAAACTGTATAAAATCTTACCTTCCAATACTTCAGCAGAAACAAACATGATTAGACCTGAGCAGACATATTGTGGAACGGTATAAGGACTTATGATTTTGAAGCTAAACAGTATTCCTACGCAAACCACGATTTCTGATGCCAACAGTATTTGCCTGCAATTAGATTAGATCAGTGAAGAGAACTTAAAGTTATGATGCATAGGAACATTTTTCATTTTTTTACCTGTCTTCAAACATGTTACTAATGTAGCTTCCAACAATAATATTTACAGGAAGAACTGTCAGGCCTAGCGACGCAAGAAAAATAGCCACTGCACTAGTTGTCCAACCAAAGTAGTACGTTGTAACAACGCTAGATTCTGAGAGCAAGATCTCCATTACATATTTGAGCATAAAATATATCAGCAGCTGAACCTGGTAGCATCATATCATATTAACATGAGTAATCCTGTTGTAAAGAGGATAAAATAAAATGTAAAAATCGCACTTATCAGGTCTAAATTGATGACAAAAGGCATGCCCTTGGCTGATGCTTACCGGTGCTATAGAAGTGAAATGCTATTTGGAAATCCGCAATAAACAATTACTCGTAAACAAATATTTCCTTTACAATACTTACCTAGACAAGCTCATTCAAATGAATAACTATACAGAACCTGGCTGTCAATACCTATCTTTTTTTACCTACCCACCGATTGGTGAATAGTAAAGTAAGACAAGCCAACTTTTACTAGTTCTTTTATCACTTGGTGATAGATTGAGAATGCAAATTTATTTCATAATGATGTAGAGATTCTGTAGGCTACAGACTAACATGGAATCTTTATTATCAAAAGATTACCTACATGAACATGATAAGCCAAAAAAAGCTTTGCTCATGTCAAGCTTCAAAGCCATGTTTCCACCTTTTCCCATTTCTTAGTTTTTAACAAATGCATGGTTTCAGAATTGTGCTTAATGAATTAACAAAAATCGGTTATCAGTAAGTTGTTTGTATGCTACTTACGGTGTATTATTCTACAAGATACAAAGATTTGCATACCTTCACAGAAGGCGTAAGTAGCTTGTATGCTGCTACCAATGAATTTGCAGGTTGCCGAGAATCCTCAGAAGCTTCATCACTTCCATCATATTCCCCATCATCATCCTCATCATCATGATTGGCTTCCAAATTTGCAATTAATGGTTGCTTAAGACCTTTCTCAAGAGCATCATTTTCCCTTGGTCCTGGCATTAGAAGAGTCAAGAAGTTGTTATTTACCATTATCGAAATTCGTCCAAATAGGTGCCTGAAAAGCAAGAGATCAAAATGATCTAGAAATCAAGATACAGAGAACATGAGAATTTTTAATACCGGCATTTGATTCCTCGGGTTTATCATGCTCTTCAACTTCATGAGCAGGTTCTTCAAATGTAATCCACAACAATATTAGATAAAGAAGCCATGCAACGGCCATAACCCAGCCCGGAAGAGTGACTTGATTGAATGTGAGCTTGTAAATTTTGAACTTTGTTTGTAGTAAGCCAGCAAGAGCAGGACCACAAGCCATTCCAAGAGCACTGGCACTGACAAAGCCTGCTGATGCCTGCATACGGATTTTCAGTGGCACACAATCACTGATGTAGCGCCTATTAACAGCTCTAGCAGAGCCCAACCTGCAATTACGAGTGACAATTAGATAAATCTGAATGGCAATATACAAATAAAAAATTATTTGTCTTCAGAAAGTTTTTACAAGGGTTCATCAAATCATTTTGTCAGGTATATGAGGAATATAGTAATCAAGAAATGCAGTGTTAATTTCATTTGGTAATTTCTACTTCTAGAAGATATCTAGAGTAGGATAGAAATGTCGTGTATTTCCTTAAAGGCTGATAGAGGTCTGCTTATCTGTGCAGAGCAGTTTTGCTATTTTGGCTGTTTATGGACAGCTGTCCCAACTACCTCTAGCAGACCCAGTATAAAGATATGCATTGTAATTCATTTCAAGTAATCAGTGAAAAATATCAAGAGTTTTTACTCTCTTCTTCCTAATTCTCCTTTCTTCCTAATTTCTCCCTAATTCTTCCCCTATTTCTTCTCCTCTACCCCGACTTTCCTCTGTTTCTCAGTCACAGTTCATCAACAGATTTCTGAACCTGACACATTTCTCTAACTAAAGGTGATTTGAATAAGATTTGCAATATATCATATCATACATCTACAATTTTAATTTGAATCAACAGTAAGAACATAACAGACTATCTTCTTTTTATCGTTTAAGCTCATCTTGAATTACTACTCTACACTTAAAATGGCTTTAACTTTAATATCATTGGGCATATGATTAGGGTGCAAAAGACTCTGCTTTACATTGATTTTGAAAGACATGAAATCAGCATGGCCAAATTTATGTAAAAGCAACCCTTCAATGCTTTTTTGAACTCATAAATAAAACAAAAGAACCATACAACATTAGATGAATACCTGAGAAACACATACTGAAAATAGTTTTCAGCAAATACAGTACTACACAAAAAGTTGAAAAGGATTAGAATTCTTACCCACAGCATAGACGACCAAATAAGAGAAGTGTAATTGACTGTGCATCAAGAGCCAATGCATACATGGCATTTCCCAGAAAAAGAACAATACTGCTGAATACAAGAGGTTTGAAGTATGATTTATTTGACCAAGCACTGAAATAAACTGAAGAAAACAACTGTGCAACAGCCATCGCCCCAATAACAACTCCACAAACTGTTGCTGGTGCTCCAAGTAATGTTGCATAATCATCTGCTGTTGGGACAACGATATATGTGTTGACCATATAAAGAAATGTGTTCAGTAAGTTCAAGACAAGTGACATAAAATTGTATCTCTTATCATCAAGGTGTTCTTCAACTGGAGTAGGTAACTCTTCTTGCATTATGAGTGCATGCTGGGCCAAAAAGTTCAGGAAGTTTGTTGAGTGGGATAATCTGTCCACAGCTGCTTTCAATGACTCAACAACAGGATCCTACAAATCAAAAGGAAACACCATGCAATTCCTAAAGTTAAAGTCTACCACCCAGACATAGCTGCAACTAAACAAGATACAAGAAATATCAGAACAGGAAAGAGATGTAGAATTTGATGCAAACTAAAATAAATTAACAAGACCTGGACAGGAAGAACAGGTTGATCGTAGATTGATAAATAGCTTCCTTGATGTTCCTGAAGTTTGTGAAGATTACGAGATATGGCTCCAATAACAGCCCCTAAACCCTAAAATATGCAGTGCTTGTCAGTAGAAAATCATCAAGATGTATATCACCAAGCTCTAACAATATAAGAATGAAATATTACCACATGCTTGAACACTTGCTGCAGCAGGGAGTAAGGATGATTAGCACGAGTTTTGACATAGTAATCAGTGAATCGATATCCAAAGCGTTTGTCAAACTTCTTCAATATTTTACGCAGACCGATAGCATTTATCTCGATAAAAAAGAGAAGCTTTAGCAAATCCTGCCCCACAGCTCTGTAGTCTTCTCGCAACTGGGATATTTGAGATATATCCGGCTGCTGCTCAAGGGCCTCTTCCCGTTCATTGAGCCTAGAAATCCTACTTGCAAGACGCCCTTGTTGTTCCAAAAGAAAAAGCACAATCTTCTCAATCTGAAATTTCATTTCAAATATCAATAGGCCTCCCTGCTACGGCTCAAATTAACACTTTTAAGTTGGATTCTTAATGGAGAAGTACCAATCAAAGAATCAACTCATGACAATCTCTGCAGTTGAATATAATTGAGCAATAATTATAGCTTGATGGCAGTAATCCACACATAAGACAAAATAATGAAACTGGAGGTTTTTGGTTCGTTTTAAACACAAGTGCTGCAATCTGCATGTCTGCGAACTTACATTAACCAACTTCTCTAAATTTTATACTCTTTTCTGATCAATCCAGCCTATCTCTTTGAGAAGAATTCCTAGTTATGTTTAGAAATTTTCACCACCGTCCTACACTCGTACTTAAGTCACAATAGTGAAATCGCATAATCACAGTTCTCAAGGAGGTAAATGAACTCTCCCTACTACTTAGCAGAAAAGTAACAAGTTTCTGGCATGAGCCTCTGATTTCTGATAGCAGTTTCTGGTTAACCCATAAAAGAAACTGGAAGTTACTTCACAATAAATACTTCCATCCGGAAACTTCACAGGAAAAACAATTTTACAGACGTATTAAAATGTGCATTTCCAGAACTACTCGCAGAAAATGTGCAAATAAAAAACCATTGAAAGCATACGAAAAATTGGCACTTATCCAGTCAAAATTCTGTACAGGAATAAAACAGAGTGCATCTAACTCAATACCTGATTATCTAGCATTTTTGAGAAATCCTTGAGAACGTGCCGGCGGTCTAGTGTTCCAATTTCAATTTGATGAGCATATTGTTTCACTTTTTTCTTCATTAATTTATAGTTAATATAATATCTGCAGAACAGAAGACATAAAAAATGTCATACTGTCATCCAAGGAGCATAAAGGAAGTGCTTCACAGCATTCTTTAAAGCAGACTTGCAATCTCATTTGACTAGATATAAGCACCCAAATTTGTTAGCCAACTCTTCCAGTTCTATCAGCCAATACGAGCGCGCGAGCACACACACAAAGGCTAACAGAAAATATATAGTTATAGATATTGTCAAGGAAATACTTCTAAATCGATGAAATCCCATCCTCAGATATCAATAGTTCAAAACTTTTCAAATCAAGTCCACGCACAAAAGTATGTATCTTCTACCTCCAAATAGTAATCAGCCAACAACTAACCAGTACACGAATGCAAAGGTTCAGAAAAAGGAGGTAAAAAACTATTCAACTATTAAGAAGCTGTCACCAGTAATGCATGTCAAAGAATCAGTGTTTTCTCTTCCTATTATGTTGCCTGAAATATTTCACCTTAGGGAAGCACATGATGGAACACATATTAGTAAAAAGAACATACCCTTGCCATTCTTGAATTTGCCGCTCCTTTAGTTTTTTCCCAAATGCAACCATCGTTCACTACAATAAATAGTTATAAGATACTTGCATGAGTTAAAAGAGAAAAAAGTGGTCTATCATCGCATAGTTAGGACAAGGACTCCCTCCTCATATTGTGACCAAATAAGCAAATAAAAAAATAAAATAGTGGCTGATGTTTCTCGTGCAGAACTACCATAAACCTTGTTATTCTCCTTCTGAACCTTAAATTGCAACTTTATGAGGAAAAATGTAATATAGTTACTCAAAACACTTTTACTGTACACGTGCACATGATTCAGACCAAAGACGAACCATAGATACTATAACACATGCTCTTTAAAATTTGAGGAACTTTCATGTCATTAACTTGTAGCCTAACATTAAACGAAGAAAATCGTTGCAGCGAACTACAAATAAATAAAGCAAATCTGAAAGAAAGGAAATCAGTAAATAAATTCCGGACAGCCGGGGAGGTGTGGGGGCTAAAACTTTTGCATCAGATACTAAAAACTCATCACATGTGATCAAAAGCACATAAAACGGAAACGATAACATTATTTTCTTACTAGAACATGCATGTTCAAAACCTTGACGTGACAAACGCCTCAATAGGATCGTCATTTTAAAACAATTTGAAAATGAAATAAATGAAGAAAATCTACAACTGAAAGTGTTCAATAGGTATTTTTACATTGCTTTTTAAATGTTAAAAAGCACAGCGTCTGACAAAGATATGCACCTGCATATGTACCTGAACCAGAAAATAAGCCTTGTGCAAGAAACTTATGTACACAAAGAATTTCCTCCAAAAATCCAGACACAGTTGCAAGTACAATCTGGTATTATTTCTTTTTGATACATATATGACACTTATAAGGAGCGTTACATATCACCTTATAAGAGGTAACCCATTTTGACCAAGTTAGCACAACTAAGCAAAAATGCATTTAACTATTCTTCACCTATTGTGGATTTTCTGCGATGTGACACCATAGTAATGACAAGATAAATAAAACTTCAAACTTACTCATATGCCCTAGCATCTAGACTTTTTGTACAGCAACAGAAACAGTTTAGAAGAGACATTCAAAGTCACCACCTAAAACTTCAAACTCAATCATATGCCGTAGCATCTAGACTTTTTGTATTGCAACAGAAACAGTTTAGAAGAGACATTCAAAGTCACCACCTAAAACTTCGAACTCAATCATATGCCGTAGCATCTACACTTTTTGTATTGCAACAGAAACAGTTTAGAAGAGACCTTCAGAGTCGCCACCTAAAACTTCAAACTCAATCATATGCCGTAGCACCTAGACTTTTTGTATTGCAACCGAAACAGTTTAGAAGAGAACTTCAAAGTCACCACCTAAAACTTCAAACTCAATCATATGCCGTAGCATCTAGACTTTTTGTATTGCAACAGAAACAGTTTAGAAGAGACCTTCAAAGTCACCACCTAAAACTTCAAACTCAATCATATGCCGTAGCATCTAGACTTTTTGTATTGCAACCGAAACAGTTTAGAAGAGACCTTCAAAGTCACCACCTGCTCTTCTATGGTGAGAGCTAAACGCAAATGAACAGCGTATGATAAAATACAACGGAGCTCGAATTCTCATTTACTTAGCAGTATTTGCAATTCGAATAAATTGATCCGTTTCGTTCCCAGCAAATAACAAATAAAAAATGAACAATTTAACTTAGCGACAGAAGAAGTTAATGAAGCAAGTTTTTCATGTCATTTTCTTTAGTTATTTACTAAACGACACAGAGAACTCAATACAGAAGAAAGAAAGAAAGAAGAAAAGAAAAAAACAAAGAGGATAAACACAAATCACCATGATAATAACAAATTCCACAAAACGCAACGAGCCTATATGGACATCAACGAACAAATCTTCAATTAAAATAAGCGATATATTCATGCATATTGCATAGACTGAATGCGAATGCAAAAGGCAATGAAGATTGACAAACCAGAAAGCTGGAAAGGAGAATGTCACTGGCGAAAGAAAAAGTGAATCTCGAAACTCCAATTCGGAATAATTGGAAAGAAATCCGGTAATGAAAAAGGAATACTCTAAATTGAAGTGAAGATGGATCAAAGCGGTCGAAATATATGTTAATTAATTTTTATGCTTATGCTAAATCTCTCGATTAATTAATAATTGAGAGGCAGAGAAAGAGGAAGAAGAGAGATTTGATTTGTAATTGTTGATACATGTGGATTGTGTTTGCTCTGATCCACTCACTGCTGGACTGCTTTTTTTATCTTTCTAGAGAACTGTAGCAACTGTACAGGTCCTTCAATGAAATTTTACAAATCTTTGGTTGGCGTTTTTTAGTATTGTGTGAATTTCAGGGGTCATTTTTTGAATTTTGTTTTTTGTACATTAATATCTACTTCCATGCCAGCTCACCCGGATTGACTGTTGTTTTAGTGGGATTTGGAATTTCCATTTTGGGTGACATTTAATTTGATTGAATAGTAATTTAATAGATGGATTTTTATCAAATTGGGTGTACGTTGATAACTATATTTCCATAGGAGTTAGAGTGTATATATTTATATTAAATTGGCTCTAGGTCGGGTGGCAACAAATTTAATAGCCAATTTATGGATTGCAAGTAGGTCGGGTTCTTTTAGAGTGTATACATCTATATTAAATTTGCAAATCAATTGTCATGGTTGATGATATTAATAGCACTGACCAAAACATTCCCCCTCTTAGTTTAATAATAATAGTATTATTTATTAAACAAATTGTATTTCAAATATTAATTGTTGAAATGATTGAAATATACTTACTGTTCCTCTTCTAACAAATTTCAACAAAATAGTTTCAAGATGAGAGATTTAACAGTGTGCACGTGAACATTTAAGGGCTAAATAGAAAACTCCATTTGCTATTTATATGTGTAACTAAATCGAAATCACATCAACGGTAATGGTAAAGAATAATCACATTATACAATTATTAATTATTTAATGACTTAAATGTTTTTTTGTTAGGTCAATTTATTTTCATATTTGATATATTGAAATTGTGTATTTAATTATTAGTAACTGATTTATTTAATTTTTATATATTTGATGAACACGAATTAAATTTTAATAATGCAACTCCTGCATAGCATAGGATAAAAATATATTGTTCTAGATTGTATGTCCCTTTCTATATCTCTCATTCAAATACTATATATAAGAAAGAGATAAATTATTGGGGAGAGAAATTGAAAATAAGGAAAAAATAAAAAAAAATTAAAACATGTCAATATTTAAATGGAAGACATGAAAGGGGACACGTATTCTGAGATAACTGATTTTTTCCGCATATTATATTAATGCGGAAAAAATTCAGTAAATATATTCACGCTCTAAATAATAATTTTGATAGTCATGTATGTTGGGTCATTAAATAAATGTTTAATGTATTAAAAACAGATAGCATACAATAAATAAGCAAAAATTTAACTGAATTTGAATTAGTATAGCATACAGATCTTCTGAAAAGTGAAAAATAAAACTACAGCTATACATAAAAATATAATCTAACAAAAGATACACTCTATTTCAATTATGTATCGGTCTACTGCAATGATTCCTTCTGTGCAATACAAAATTTTGTGAACCCACACGGTAACTGTAATATACGACTCTAAGTCCCTGTGCCACTAAAAAAATGTGTTAAAATATTGACTTTTTTTAATGAATATAGACACAAAAAGCTTTAATCAAATTAGGTACATGCTTTAAAAATAAATTCAACTTTGTTGACGTTATTTAAAATAAAAATGCAATTTTAAGTTTTCTTTCCTAAATATGTAATTCGTAGAGACGCCTAGCTAAGCATGCATATGTATATGGTCCATGTGGAAATAATTAAAATAAATTCGATGTGGTAAACATGTGACATTTAGCTTTACAGCCACATCTCAGTAAATGAATTATGGGAAATTGTAAAAAATATAAGGTTTGTGAAACTTATTTACAAAAGTACATTCTAACTTATCATTTGCATTTTATAACCAATTTTAAGTTTCGGTTTTCACTCTATACGTTCTATATATACACTGTTTTATCAAGCTTCAATTACTTCCTCTTCTTGCATCGCGCGTTTCCCTCCATCAAAATCTATCTTCCTTATTTCGATTATCCTCGATTTTCTCTATATCGGAGTTTTTTCAAGTTTCTGTTCTCTGCAATTCTTAAATTCTCTGCACAATTTCAATTTTCTAGCTTTCGACCCGTTTTTTTTTCAATTGAGAATGAGGATCTATGGAGTTGAAATCCTGTTGTTGCTGATAGATTTCGTTTTATTTCTTTGTGTTGGTTTTTGTTGTTAATTTGCAGAAGGATTATGTAATTTTTATGTTGTAATTGATGTGAGGATTTCATTAGGCTGTATGCAATTTTAAATTTATATACTAATCGGATTTGTATCACTCTCATTGGTCTTGGGAAGTCTGCTCTTCAAAGTATTTATGAACTTAAATCAGCTAATTAGGTGTAATTAATTATCTTACATGTTTAGATAACTTTCTAATGCATTTTCATCACTTTTCAAGATTTATTTAACACAACTTGTTCTTCATACCAGTTAGATACCAGTTACCTACTAGATTCTAACAAGATGCAGAAAATTACAAGTTAAATACCAGTTAGATACCAGATTTTTAACAAAATGCAAAAAACTACAGGCTAATACAACTTAAATACTAGTTACCTGCCAGATTCTAATAAGATTCAGAAAATTACAAGCTAAATAACAGTTAAATACCAGTTAGATACCGGTTTCCTACCACATTCTTACTACTTTTGATATTTTTTGTTCTTTATACCAGTTAGATACCAGATTCCTACTATTTTAATTTCAATACCAGTTAAATACCAGTTAGATACCAGTTTCTTACCACTTTCTTACTAGTTTTGACAGTTTTTGTTCTTCATACCAGTTAGATACCAGATTCCTACTGTTTTAATTTCAATACCAGTTAGATACCAGTTTCCTACCACTTTCTTACTAGTTTTGACATTTTTCGTTCTTCATACCAGTTAGATACCAGTTAGATACCAGATTCCTACTGTTTCAATTTCAATACCAGTTAAATACCAATTTCCTACCACTTTCTTACTAGTTTTGATATTTTTTATTCTTCATACCAGTTAGATACTAGTTAGATACCAGATTCTTACTGTTTTAATTTTAATACCAGTTAGATACTAGTTTCTTACCACTTTCTTACTAGTTTTGACATTTTTTGTTCTTCATACCAGTTGAATACTAGTTAGATACAAGATTCATACTGTTTTAATTTCAATACCAGTTTTCTACCACTTTTTTTACTAGTTTTGACATTTTTTGTTCTTCATACCAGTTAGTAGACCTGTTCGCGGGCCGGGCGGCCCGAGCCCGCTTCCATGGGCCGGGCTTGGACACGCATTTTTTTAAAAAGCCCGACCCGAGCCCGAGCCCGTCAAAGCCCGAAGATTTATGGGTCGGGCTTGGTTTTTATATAAATACCCGAACCCGGCCCGACGAATAATTTTATATATTTATACATTAAATTTATTATTATTTTAAGATTTTATATTTTATCCTATT